>JAJONI010000275.1:9711-29643 GCA_022190145.1 Pezicula rhizophila
CCCTGACTCGAATATATATCTACACATAATACTTTGTACATCCTAACTTTTGATTCCCCGCCTTGTTACATGGTCTTCAAATCGAATAACGGAACATGACCTATGGTAAACAACATTAGTTGATTTCCTATGCAAACGGAGAAAATCGAGACGAAAAGACTTACATTCTCCTTATCAGTAACGTTTTCGAAACCTTGCGCTCTGCTTTGCTCTCTTAGACCCTCCAATTCCTCCTCACTCTTTCCTTGCAATAATCTGTCCCTTCTTGTGTTCTCTCTAACATACAGGAAGCGTAGGACCAGGTTGAAGACTAAGTTGAGGATGAAGCCTACAAGCATAGCCGTGATACCGCCATGGTATCTGGGCGCTTGCGCTGATTTGAAGCATTGGGGACCTGAAGTTAAGATTCGCTTAGTTTCCCGGTTGCTAATGGTAGGGTGAAGTGGAAGGCAAATGCACACATACCGACAATTTGACCGACGCAGTACATTACGAACACCAGAGCGCTTGCAGTGCTCTTCTTCGTGCTTCCAGCAACATTAGTACTTAATAAACCGAGAAGTACCATGAAGCCTGTAGGATAACCAGCCAATAGCCAAACGCCCACCAACCTTCCCCATTTATTATCTATGTCCAACTGATTAATCAAAACCGTCCCAATAATCGGAGGTATCATTGCCACGCTTCCAACGATGAGTCTCGCATTAGGAATTTTTGTCTGAGCCCAGCCTCCCAAAAGAGTAAAGACCGCTTGAAGGAAGGATAGAGGCATGCCCATTAGTGTTGTCTGGAGAGGAGTAAAACCAAACCCTGAGATAATGATGGAGCCAAAGCTTAAACCTCCAGAAGCGATTGCGTTGACCAAAGAGATTAGACCAAGGAGCAAAATTTTAGGATCCGTGAAGGCCTCGACAACCTGCTCCTTGACAAATGTGCGCGTTTTAGTACCAGTCTTGTTCTCGATTACTCGCTGAATGGCCACCAGTCGCTCTTCTTCTGTTAGCCTGAAGAGAACCGAGTTGGTTGCAGGGTTATCTGGAACAACCAGCACGAATAGGATACCCCAAAAAACAGTAAATGCTCCAAGGATTAGATATATGAGTTTCCATGTAGACAAGCTACCCTCAATATGACCAATACCGAAGGTAATGAGACCGCCAATGGTGCCAAAGAAACCGAGGAAAGAAACCCAGATTGCTGAGCGTGAAGCTTGTTCTTGCCGGGTCCACCAAATTCCAGTTATGGCAACAAATCCTGGGGAGATAGTAGCTTCAAACATGCCAAGTATAAAACGAACAGTGGCGAGCCCGGCAAACGAACTACAGGTTGCTGTGATCATGAGGATGCTTGCCCACGCGATTATATTAACTGTAGAGAATTAGCTAATAAGTTCAAGATGAGAAAGATATTCTGCTCACAGCCCAAGAATTTTGCAATGGGAAATCGTTGTAATAGAGCAACACCCTTCTCGAGATTAGCAGAGCCTGTGTTTGTTCAAGTATAATTGCGTACTGGGTATTCCATGATCATATATCCGAAGTAGAAAATCGATCTTCGGTCTTATCAGCGTCGATCCTCGATCGTTTAGATACGTATGGGCGAACTCACGAACACCATGAGTAGTCCTGCCCAACAAGATGATTGTCTTTGATAATACCAAAAACCGAACTATAGCCCAAAGTGGTCTTGTCAAGGAATTGGAGACCTAAAGCGCGGCGTAAAGTCGTTAGGAGACCCTCTTACAGTACTCAATGTCCTTGCAAGCAGCTTACCATAAGTAATACACAGGAATGGTAAGATGTAGAGATCGATCTTTCTGAGCACGTTCTTTGATAAAACTGGGTCTGCAACTCCGCTTGCAAGGGCTCTGGCAGCCAGAACTCCAGCTTCATCATCGATATGAACGTCTGACTTCTCAAAGTCTTCCGCATCGGCGGTCCTAACAGCAGTGATTTTCTCATCGGATGAGATGACTTCTGGCGTTGGCTGCGCAACTTTCTCAACGGCAGAAGCCATTTTGGCAAGCTCAGAGATCGTGGGAGAGGAGACGAAAGAGTAGGATCAGAATGAGAGAAGAGATTTGCAGGAGCTCTATACTTAAGTGATTCTAGGACAGCTAACGCTCAATGAGAGCATCCACTTGGTGCTGATCATTTCGAGGGCCCAGGCACGAAATACGTGATAACAATAAGATGTTCAACATCGGAAGCCGCCTCAAGTCGGCAGGATTGAGATAAGAAGCTCTGGAAATGCCGTTGAAAAGTGGGAGAAAGATTGCCGGAGTACCAATGGTTCGTTACATTACGATAGGGGCCGGCAGCATCCCCAGATTCATCTTGAACCCCGTTGGTGCAAACCTCTGAGCCAATTGCAGCCCTGTTTGCAGAAGATCTAGGATTATATTCTAGTACTAGGACCGAGGCAGATGCAGATGCGAAAGAGCTTCATATATGAAGATATAAGAATTGACTGAGAACCCTGGAACAGCGTAGAAATACGAAGTTGCTGAGCCAGAGATGGCAAGGCTCAGGCCATACGTATTCTTGGCCCGGGCAAACGGTTATCCCGGAGCCTCCTTCAATTGATGATGGCTGCGAAGACGACCTCTCGAATAATAATTAAATCTACAGCTGCGAGTACGGGGCGAAGCTTTACAACTGCTACCAGGACAAGAACTGCATCTCCCTCGCTCCCTCAAATTGCGACACTGCGGCACTGCCAAACTGCGACATGAGCACAAGAATATATGACATGAACACCTAGCTATGCCGTATCCACAAGGCCGCAGGGAACCAAGGCGAGGGAGCATACGAAGCCGCGTTGGCAGGCTGCGGCTGTTGAAGCTGCTCTTCTTGCTTCTAGCATTTTACATTATCAATGACTTCTGCAGACAGATCTCGACCATTCGAAGGACCGTCAGCGCAAAAGATATAGAGTTTGTTGAGGCACACGACGATGCCTTCATGTCACAGGACGATGCTCAGAAGCACTGCGCTGCTCATGGTTGGCGGGCATTTCCACCTTCCAAGAAGGCATCCGACAGGCGCAAGGTTTATGATTTATTCATGATAACGAACGAGTTGGACTGGCTTGAGATCCGCCTGAACGAACTATACAAGCACGTTGATTACTTTGTCATTATTGAATCTCCCTATACCTTCACCGGGTTACCGAAACCCCTCACACTACAAGACAACATAGAACAATTCAGCAAGTTCCGCTCGCAAATCATACACCATGTGCTCGAGAAGCCAATGACCTCGGAGGACTCAACTGTAACTTGGGACCACGAAGATTACCAACGAAATGCTATGTTCAGCCAGGTTATACCCGGCCTTACAGGCGATCAGGCTGCGCATAAGGGAGACGTTATTTTGGTCTCTGATGTTGATGAGATCCCTCGCCCGGCAGCACTCCACCTCCTGCGAAACTGTGATTTCCCTCGCCGTGTCACGCTACGGAGCAAGTTCTACTATTACGGATTTCAGTGGCTCCACCAAGGCGAAGAGTGGGCACATCCACAAGCGACCACATACCAAGGGCCCTCTCGCACTATTCTTCCAGCAGACCTTCGTAACGGCGAAGGCGGAAACCGTATACTCAATTGGTTCGAAAAAGCAGACCTGTTCAACGCTGGCTGGCATTGCAGCTCCTGCTTTTCGACCATTGAGGAATTGCTAACGAAGATGTCGAGTTTTTCACATACAAAGCTAAACGAAGACAAATTTCGAGACCGAACAAGGATTGTGGATCGAGTGAGGAAAGGGAAGGATCTATGGGATAGAGAGGGGGAGTTTTACAACAGGGTTGAAGGAAATAGCGACGTTCCAAAGTATATGGCGGATAATAGGGACAAGTACGCGTACATGCTTGACCGAGATGGTCCGGATGCTGGTTTTAGGGACGCCGAGGACCTAGAAAATTGGGCTGGTTGAGGGCTTGTTGAAGTCTCGAATACAGAGCCGCATTTGGAAACGAGACGTAAAGATGCTGGGCCTGAAATCAAGGTCATTCGGTTCCCGTCCTAGACGATAAACATCAGCTCCAAATGAAACTTGTCAGCTCTATATAATCCACCAGGGGTTATTCCAGGCTCCCAAACAAGATTTCACGGATTAACCGAGACTACGAGGGGTACATGAAAAGGAATATGGGTCTCATATGTATTTGTGGAAGTACCAAAGGAACAAAGGAGCATTCCATGTACCTACTCTATCAATCGTCACTAGTTCTCATACCCCCAAAACCAAGTGGTTCGAGCTAGAATAAGACTACCTAAAATCTAATGAGGATAAACATATAAATGCCTAGATGAAGTTGCTCAAATCAAGTTAGCTATTCGAATTAAGTTACTTGGGTCAACGTTAAGTAAGTTAGCTAGAGCCCGGTTTGAGTACCTAGGCAACACAACCAAGTGAGCTACCTGAAATAATTGATTTATTCAGGGTAGGAGTCTTACTCGAACCACTTCAACTAAGTTAGTGCGAAGTATGCTCCCATGCAACTTATCTTGGACTCTTAGGTACAGAAACATAGTAGAGGCTCCATTATAAAGAAAAAGTACAGAATGTATAGAGATGATCTAGGTTCATATGTACACTTAGGGGCAAGGAATCGATATGGCAGGGACCGTGTTTTACAGGACATTTTAGGTACTGTACAATTTATCAAAACTACCAGTACTACCTACCCAACTCTCAAATGCACTTATTAAAGTAGAGAAAGAGTTATGACTTTCTCTTAGAGCTTAAACCTTGACCTGGCTACGCCGCCAATGATTTAGTAGCAGAGATGAATTGTTAATAGTTAACGCTGCATACATAACAACTTCCAGACAGATGAAAAGGCAAGCATCTACTTATCAATCATGCGCGTAATTATACAGCAACTATACAATAACTCAATAAGCAACAGCTCATGGCGTTTTAAAGCTCCTTGCAGAATCACACTTAGAGTTATTCCTTATGTAATTTAAGCGATACACCTATTTTCAAGCTTGGCTAATCGAGCAGGAAATGCTGGGCAAGTGAAGCTCTCCAGAAAAGCAGACTTGAACAAACATATTCTTTGAAATTAGATATTTGGTGCAACTTGCTTTGAAGTGCCACTGGAGATTACAAGTGACATCAAGATATGTCCAAATGTTTTGATTTTGTTTCTGGTTACCGGAGTGTGCGTTTCCTAAGACTCTCTTCTACTACTCTTTTGACTAGCAGTGGTTACATTTCCAACGGCTCCAGCCAACACCATCCTTGGTTTCCTTCCACCCGTCCTTTCCCCTCCTCTCCAAAAGTCATGAGTGAGTGGAAGGATTTCAGATCAGTATCCATAACAGACGCTGAATGGTGATCATCAAATTTATGATGCATACCCTAGTCGCTACCACTATCCTCACTATCTGGAAAGCCATTAAATACTTCCTCTTCACTATCCTCCAGCAATATCTGCTCCTCCTCGCTATTTCCATCGTCCGACCCATCATTCAGATCCTTCACACCAAATGCACCACCCACATCCCACCGATCACCCTTCGCATTCATACTAACGTATTTTACAAACTTCAGAACACCGCTGTCACGGAGGACAATGCTCATTTTATTCCAAGAGGCAGGCATGGTGAAGAGTACATTATCGTCTTCCTCACCTGTGGAGGCCTTGTAGATTGCTGCGTCAGCGGCGCTGCCGTCTTCGTCGGCGGCCATGTAGACTTCGTGGCCTCCAACGTCATCTTCTTCTGGTTCTTCCTTTTTGGCTTCTCTAACCTTTTGCTGCTTTGCATTTGACTTGTTCTTCGATTTCTTTTTGGGAGGTTCTTTTTCTTGTTCATCCTCTTCCTCTTCGTCAATGCCCCATCCTGGAGTTGGCGTCAAGCCTAGACTAATTTCCAACCTTGGACTCCCGTCGTGACTAGTAGCAAGCGCATAATCAGAACCTTTCCTAAAGCGACGGCCTATAATATCGTAGTTCTCGATTTCACACTCTGTTGCTAACGATAACCACTGTTGAAACTGACGGCTGGGAAGGAAAACTTCTACGAGCTCCTCGAGAGGAGTGAGTGCTTTTGAAGCGTCTGGGGATGAGGTGGTTGGCTGGAGGTATAAGAACCTATGTTTGTGAGGTGGCTTCGCTACTTTCCACGAACCCTTTTCGATTTCGGTGCTGTTAGAAGGTAGAGGCGACCGCTCTTGTGATTCTATGTACTCGCGAACTTTAGCTGAGAACTTCTGTGATAGGAGGCCGTCAAGAGTAACACTTGATTGTTCCAAAAAATGCTCGGTAACTTGCTCCATTGTGTCAGGCGTGAGGTATGTAGGTGCCATGTATTTTAAGAGGAAATCAATGTCAGCTGCTTCGAGTCCTTTCTCTTCTGGAGCCTCCGTTGGGGCTTCAACCGTGACGAGCTGTTGTTTAGGGAAGTCGTATCGGTCTGGGTTACCCTGTAGTTGCATCAAGCTACTCTTCGCTACCAGCTTTTCTTCTGCACCTTTCACATATCCCTCCTCACCAATCTGCGGGATGTGAAACCATCCACTGATTGCCATCCTGATCCTTCCGCCATCCTTTTCTAACTGCTCCTTTGTCGGAGCATGGTAAACCTCTTCTACATCATGAAAACTCTCTCCAGGCTGTACGGCAAAGAAACTCAACTGATTCCAGGCCGGTGGTATGGTTTTTGTAAAATCCGGACTTGGTGTCTTCGTGGTCTCTCCATTGTCTTCCTGGAAATCTTTGGTAGGAAACAGTCGTAACGCACCACCCCATTCCTCCTTCCATGGAATATCAGGATCTGTCAAGTACAGAATGTAGCTGATTCGTCGACTCCCAATCACGTCATCATGACACAACAAGTGACATCCAGGTGTGTAAACATTGATAGCCATATCCGTCTTCCTGCCACTCAGTTCCCCTGACCCGGTAATCGTAGCAACATATTTCCGGAAAGTGTTCGAGTACAATGCGTCTCTTAGTCTAAGCAAACCAGGGAGCTTCTCCAAAGCAGCATCATCCAGCCCATCCAGGTTTGCAAGGTCCCCAGACTGGTGGATCTTGTAAATGTCGGTCTCCTTGGGGGTAAATTGGACATTCTCGCGGATTTCGTCTCGGACTTTTCGAAGGAGAGAATCGTTAATTAAAGAATTAATGACGCTATGTTTATAAGGCGTAGATTTTGCATATCCATCTGTGTACTCGGAAAGGACTTCAGGTGCAAAGAGCCCCTTGCGGAAGCTCTTCTGTACTTCGACATCTGATAGAACTGTTGAGTCTTGTCAGCCATGTGTATTGCATGATATCTTGGGTTCAATTGAATCTTCATTCCAATCACCCGTATAGGGCATAATGTGTCTGAAGAAGCAATATAGCACTGGCAAAATTGAAGCTTGATTATGTACGAAGACAATACCTTCAGCGCGCAACACTGATAACGCGGGGGGAGTGTGGGGAAGAATGCATTAATCCGTACCTGTCTTTGCACGCTTCTTTAGCCCACCCTTTCCATGCGAAGAAGAAGTCTGGGTCTCTGCTTTACGCTTCATGTTGAATGTTAAAGTGATGCGAAATAGACAGAAATGATTGTGGGAGCAAGAGTTGGAAGGCCTCTCAAAGACATCAGTTCATTTGTGGCCTTGTTCGGGGAAAAAAATGTCTGGTGCGGCAAAAAAACACAGGCGGTGAATGATATACAGTACGAGTACTGTATGCATGAGTTGTGAAGCGCGAGATGCTTGACCATGAAGAGAGCTTTTGCATATTTCTCAGTCTCACTGGCGCAAAGCAACATAATTGACTTATGCCTTGGTTTGCGATACGCGCCGTGGCACTTCGATGCCCTCCAACGACAAGCACAGCCATGATTCTGGTGCTGGTACGGTATTGGAGATGCGATGCGATACGCCGCCGCAACGAAGGGGCGTTCGTTGGATTGGCAGACGGCCGACCAAAGATGGGGGGAATCCATCCACTAGGCCTGGGTTGGCAGCAATAAAAGAGCTTCCCTCAGTGTTTATTTATTAACCACATATTGAACTAAACATCCAGTATACATTATCCCTGTGCAGAGTGTTGGTTCTCTACTTTCCTCATAGCATCTTTAGTCAGAGTACGGACGTACCTTGCATATTATATTATTATTATTATTATTATTATTATTATTGGTTACCATGGCCTCTTTTGATATTAAGATCGCGAGAGACCGCTTTCCTGCTTTGAAACAGCGCCAGATCTTCTTTGACAATGCAGGAGTGTGTATTGTTCTGTTCCAGCCATATCTGTACTGCATCAAAGGTAACATACTCACCCCTGCATCTTTCATAGGGAAGCCAAACTTTGGACACAGTCATCGAGGAGTGAGTTCTATAGAAGTTCCACCTTTGGAAGCCCAAATTACATTCTCATAGTTCCTTAAAGCATCCGAAACTACCTTTCTGCAACCAATGTTCAGCTTGGTGCATCTTACGCTGTTGGCCAAAAGTCGACAAAACTCTATGACGCTGGCTATGAAGCTGCAGCCAAGTATATCAATGCTAGCACGAACCAAATAGGTGAATATTAATTGCTCCAACCGAGCACTTTTTCTAACTAAAGGACAAAGTCTTGGGATCCTCCACCACTCAACTCTTTCGAAACCTCTCTTTTGCTCTCGAGTTTCCAGCCGGCTCAGAACTTATCATCTCAAAGATCGATCATGAGGCCAACATTGCACCCTGGGTCGCCCTCGCAACTCGTCAGAATCTAACCATCAAGTGGTGGATTCCTAAGACTAAGGAGAATCCAAAGTTACTAGTTTCAGATCTTGGAGAGCTGCTCTCTGAGAAAACAAAGTTGGTCACATGTACGCATGCAAGCAATATCTTAGGTACGATTCATGATATCAAGGCTATTGCTGAGGCAGTACATACTGTTCCGGGTGCTTTGTTGTGTGTGGACGCCGTAGCATACGCTCCTCATCGTCAAATTGATGTAAAGGATCTTGGTGTTGACTTCTACTGCTTCAGCTGGTATAAGGTGCGTTGTCGTTTGCTCCACCAATGCAATGCCAGATTGATCATATGTAGGTTTACGGTCCCCATATCTCAATGCTTTACTCTAGTGAGAAGGGCCTCGATGCCGTACACTCGCTAGGTCACCACTTTAACCCCGCTGTCACTTTGGGAGACAAGTTAGGCCTCGCAGGTTCCTGCTACGAGCTTACCTCGTCCATCCCCTCGGTGCTGTCTTACTTCTCGCCCTCTCTTTCCGAATCTTTCGCTGCTATTGCCAAACATGAGGAACAGCTCCAAGGAAGCCTTTTATCCTATCTCGCCAGCAGGAAGGACGTGACCATTATTGGAGAGAAGAGTGCAGACCCGAAATTGAGAGTTAGCACTGTGGCCTTTGTAGTTGATGGGTGGAATAGTAAGGACGTAGTTGAAGCTACTGAGAAGCTTTGCGCTGGGCAGGTGGGATTTCGATGGGGCTCATTCTACTCTGTTCGTCTTGTGGAGGAGGTTCTTGGGCTGGGTAAGGATGGAATTGTGAGGGTTAGCATGGTTCACTACAATAGTGGTATGTCGAATATTCGTCCTTCAGTTTCTACCTATACATTAAGTCGATGCTGATTTTTAAACAGTGGAAGAGGTCAATCAGTTGACTGTTCTTCTGAACAAGGTGCTAGGCAGTGTTTAGGACAATTTACTTAGGGCAACTCGTGTGACCCGACTCTGTTCTTCTCGCAACTGATAGTTCTATTTATCATAGGCCTCAAAGCCTGCATACTAGACGTGGCTTTAGTTTCTAAACAGCGACTACAGTACTTGACTTTTATCTCATCTATAATTCCCGAGGCATTACAGATATATATCTTATCTCAAACACACTTCGTTCAATTCCGTACATCTCGTGTCCTAGCAACTCATTCAGAGTACTTGTCGGTTTTTATCCTTTATTCCCTCAATGTTTCAATGGCCAATCTTTAACACTCTCAAGATGATCTTGATAATGTGTGGATGGCCGTAAAGAGTCATACTGTTCGAGCCGGTTTATAAGAGATCGGTTTGATTAGAAAAAGTGAGTTACTTAAGCTAGGTCACTCAAGTAAAATAAGCTACTCAAATAAAATGAGATACTTAAGTTAAAACAATCCCTTATAAACAAATTTGTACGGCAATCTTATTCTTCATACTATCATTTCGGAATTTTGAAACAGGATAAAGGTATGTTAGACCATATTGGAGTTAGATGCTATCGATTTTTAAGAAGAACCTAATTATTGCGGTTATTTTAAGGGGGCTACTAAGCAGGAGATATATGGGTGTTGAAATATGGAATATAAAAGGTTGATCCTCGATTCGTTATGTTTTGAAGCTGGCGGGCACGAAGAGCAAAGGCGCAGGTATAGTAGATACAATGATAGTTGAGGCCTTTAATCCTCCGAGAACTATAGAGGTTAAGAATGAGGAACTTGTCAACGAGCATTAGTTGTAATAGTGGTCAAGATGCTTGCCTTTTACTATTGTGTGAGGATTATTAGGTGCATAATTACTCTCGCGTATTCTAGGCGAGCCGTTGAAACAGAAAAAGAGACTGTCTGCAATTGAATCAGGTACGAGTTCGACCTATGATATTTTAAGGCTCAATTATATTTCTACAATTATGGCTATAGATTACAATGTAGCAACTCACTTAACAAGCTCTTCGACCACCTTTTCTTGTGCTCCTGGTCTTCTTTTATTTGGTACAACCAAGAGTTGTTTCCTAAGTCAGATTCTTCCTCTACGTTAGTTCTTGGGAAACTCGATATCTATTTGGCTTCCCCCGCAAGATATGCTCCTAACGATTTGAAACTGCCTCTAAGAAGGAAAAGCGGCTTTCGGGGCTGCTTGTGATACCTACCGGCTTTAGTCTCTGCCGTACGGAATCGGAGAGAAAACATCTCTTCGCCAGGCTTGACAAAGTACGCCGTTTACCCCACACCCTCAGCGTCACTTCGGCGTCAGCTAGGCATTACTCAAAGCCGTTATTGCCTACAAACTGGTCCTACCGGGATATCACTCGGACCGCTCTTATTGCCCTTTTGATAAGCTACTATATATCTCCTAAACCGTTGTACCAAGACCTATACATCTCTAGATAGACTTCAGAATCTTAGTCATATAACCACAGTACAGAATGTCAACCACAGCGACAGAAGAGCGTATTGAGCTGGAAGCCATACTGGCTGTACCACATCCAATCCTTAATAATACCCAAGTCGAGAACAGAACGATATCCTCTACGACTGCATCCGATGGTCGCATTGCTGCTAATACCGAGGTGGTGCGGAGGAGACGACAAGTGATAACCACTACTTTTATTATTTGTGCAAACCTCGTTCAGGTACTCTCGGTTTGGCTACAGAGACAAGACCAGGGGCTGATCAAATAGTAGATGATCTCAAATATTTCTTCAATATCAGGAGGTCTTGCGATTAGCAAAGCTCTAGGTGTCAATACAGGTCCCGGAAAGGCAAACTGGGTTGCAGCATCATATCCGTGAGTGTATCTGTTCAAGCCCTGTCGCACATGTATCAACTAACATCACTTTTAAGTCTAACCCAAGGTACCTTTGTGCTCGTTGGTGGTAGACTTGGGGAAGTATACAGCCATAGAAGAATCCTCCTGATCGGACTGGCATGGCTGACCATCTGCTCCCTTCTGAACGGCTTCTGCAATAATTTTATCGCGTTCAATATGATTCGAGCACTCTCCGGGATTGGTGGTGCTCTCATTATGCCAAACGCCGTTGCGATGATTGGCATAACTTGTCCTCCAGGTAGAATGCGTAATCTTTCTTTGGGGTTCTTCGGTGCTAGTGCACCTATGGCTGGGAGTCTCGGGAGCATTCTGGCTGGTGTGGTTGTACAATTTGCAAGTTGGAAGTGGATATTCTTCATCATGTATGCAACTCATATTTTTGGCATTTTGAAATCTGCTGTACTGACATATAGATAGGGTAATCATGTGTCTCCCTGTTCTTGGAGCTCTATCGTATCTCCTCCCCTTAGAAAGCCCTGTTGATCCCAGTGGAAGTATCGACTGGATCGGCGCTGCATTGGGAACAATAGGCTTGATCCTTTTCAATATTGCCTGGAAGTAAGAACCCACCATAATCCTCTGTACCCCCTCGTACGGAAGGCGTTGGATTGGTTTTCTAACCAATGTGATAGTCAAGCACCGGCAGCAGGTTGGTCTGACCCTTCAGAGGTGGGAATACTTTCAGCTGCTGTCGTATTGTTGGGAACCTTCATCTTTTGGGAATGGAGGTTTGCTAAATGTGCAATAATTCCCGTCAAAATATGGTCGGCACCATCCTTTCTTCCGTTGATGTGTGTCGTTCTATTCAGCTTCATGTCGTTTGGGACCCTTCTTTGGTACATGATAGCCTGGCAGCAAGAGATTCGACATTGGTCTGTCTTGAATTTTGCCATAGGTTGGATTCCTTTTGGGATCTGTGGCACCTTCGGCGCGTGCCTTGCTGGTGAGGTCATTCTCTGAGCCGTATTTTCCCATCTAGGCTGTTTTACGAGCTTTAAAATATGACATTAGAGGTTGGAACATGAGTAACAACCCACGAATCATACCCTACGCTCTTAAATTCATCTGAAAGAAGCATTGCTAACTCCTGAGAACGTCCAGGTTGGTTAATTCCACGTCTCGCAGCTCAGTGGATCTTGGCGATCGGTCTCGGGACAGTGTTGGTCTCAAATCTGCTTCTGGCAACAATGCCAGACCAGCAAACATATTGGGCGCAAATATTCCCGGCCACGCTTCTAATGTCCTTCTGTCCGGACCTAGTCTATACAGCTGCCCAAATCATTGCTAGCAACAGCGTCCGGCGCTCTCAGCAGGGAACAGCGGCATCCCTTGTGGGATTGCTGAATCTCTATGGTAATAGTTTGGGCCTTGGATTTGCGGGAACCGTGGAAACCGAGGTAAACAAGACAACGATTGATGTCACGACTGGGTATCGCGCCGCACTTTATTTCGGGGCTGCATTGGCTGGTGTTGCATTGCTATTCGATGTATTTTCCGTGAGAATGGCGAGAGATGTGAGAGAGGGTTGGGATAATCCCGAGGATATGGCTATTTGATGAATCTATGGTGGGTGTCTGGGACAGACGTCGTCATCGCTTGGTCTTTCTTCTAGGTACTCCCATCTCAACTAGCATCTGTACCACATTTTGTCGACCCTTGTTCAGTGCTTCCTCCATCGATGACCACCCCCAGTAAAGACTCCCTTTGGAAGCATCATCGCTCCTAGGTAGATTGCAACCCCATTCTCCAAGAACTCAAACGACGAATAAGTAGCTACCATCGCGGGCGTCTTGAAGGGCCCTATATCCACATGAGCTAACATATTTACCTACCTATCCATCACTTCGAAGCCACGTGCAACGAGAACCCAAACAGCATCATTGGGGCCCCTTCCTGCTGCTTCTATTAGGGAACACCAGCAAACACAGTCGGTGATATCGGCTCCAGCATCGAGTAAAACGTCTATAGTGCGTGCGAAACCGCCTCTTGCAGCCAAAACAAACATCCCAGGTAATTGGTAGGTCTCCTTTTTGTGATCAATTGCCGTGCAAAGAAGCATCTCGACAATCTTACTGTATGCTCCCAGGGCGGCTACATGAATGCATGTGCGCTTTCGCCCGTCCCCACCAATATCCGGATCAACATCCATGTCTAAAAGCATCTCAACTATGCCCTGCGAACCATCATGGCATGCCCTCCAAAGGACCTTCTGAAGATGAGAAGGCCATTCTGAGCTATCTCGCAACTTCCCGGGCGGGCCCACAGAGACTTGTGTCTTCTCCGGAAGCGCCTCTTTCCAATAGAAACTTTAGTATCGAGACTTTCCCGCCAGAAGCAGCTTTTGACAATGCGTCCTCCATTGATTGACTGCTAGTATCGAACCCATATTTCGGAAGTAGAAGTAGGCGCACAACATCTTCGTGACCTGGTAGACACGCAGCAACCAGCACTGTATTATCCCAATAGTGATCAACAGTCTCGTCCCGAGCACCATTTTCAAGGAACCATTCTAAAATTTCAACATATCCTTGTCTTGCGGCAGCACACAGAGGTGTCACCATATATCTACTTTCCGCGCTAATATCCCAAGAGTTTGCACGATGTTCTTCAGCAAGGGCTCTGACAAGCTCTAAGTTCCCAACCCAAGCAGCGGCTGATAATATGTGCCAAGCTACTTCGTCGTCACTCTGGATTTCGACGTGGTATTTTTCACGCTCCTCAGGGAGAATGGGAACGAGTGCTTTCATGGGAGGATTCATATATATTACGATTAATATGTTGATTTGAGATAGATATTTGATGCGGGTTTTCTCTGATTTGTCAATGCTCCTCATCACGAGTGTGTCAACGACCTTTACAACAATAAGGACTAGCCCCCGTCTTATGCTGCCATCTAACACACTCTCCAGTAGGAATCTCGACGTCCACTTCGCAGTTTTCCCAATTGCTGCTTCTAGTGGAATCACTCCGTAGTCCGAAGTGCATGCGGCATCAGGCAGGGGCTTGATCATTGTCTTTGAAGAATACAAAGCGTTGACTAGTTCTTCATCGAAAGCTTCTATTCACAATGAACGGTCTATATATGTCCGAAACATAAGGTGTGACTTACTACTACAAGTCGCGATTTCATGGACCGATTGACACCAATCACAAGCACGATGTGCTCGAAAAGCTCCTTGTATACATCTATCGGGAGATGAAAGAAATGCATCGTTGTATTTTTGTTATCATCCAGTGTTTTGAAAGGTTAGAGAAATGGATGTTGATAAGAACCGGGAGCGGTCGTCGAATTCAGGTAGTTTATTGTGTAGATCACGGAGCACCAACTGGTCCGGGCATTGGACTCTGGGGGTTGGGGGTGCTCAATTATGTTAACGTCGACCAGTGCTTTAAATTTTTTCTAAGCAGCTTCGAAATAATCTAAAAACTCCGCTGCCAGAGCGTGATCAGACGTCGAAACCATTGGATTCTATGTTTTGAAGTGTCCTGGCCACTTGTGTTGAAATAGAAAAGGAAGTTTGGCAAGAGTAAAAGACATTCTGTATCCTGGGTCTAATATTTTCCAACCAATAAGGTTGTATAGTTCACGTTTACAACAAGCCGTAGTATTAGGTTGTTACTAATGCCCCTGGCCTCCAGGCATCATTTTGCTACTTCGTAGAAGTACTTGGCTTCGTTAAGCCCCTTGCTCTTCTTTCTACTCGGATTTCCGGGAGTGTAGCGATATCGAGTCTGTGTAAACTGCTCAAAAGTAAGTTTTTGGAGTTGCCAAGAAACAGGAGGTCATTAACGATATAAGCGATGATTCAGTGATACGAGAAAATTGTAACTTAACCGGGTAGAGAGATCTTCTGGGGCTATTCAAATCCTATAGGCGTGTAAGAGCTCTAAGTTTGAGACTTTGATAGGTGCAAGGAACAAAACTTATGTTTTTGTCTATCTAGATCATGTTGTGCCATTACGACTAAGCGTGATAATAATCTGAAAGATTTCCCTTGTACTATAGATAACACCCTGAAATAGCCTTCATATGATATATATTACTATTTGAAGGAGTGCTACCTTTCTTTTTATAATAGACGTAAAAAAAAGTACGAAGGTGAAATAGCAACTCAATTCAAACCTTACTTGTGTCAATATGAGAACAGCCTGCTATGCACAGTTGAGCAATCGTTGACCTCTGAGAAAGCCCAATTGAATATGCTTCGACAACGCTAAAAAGTAACCCATATCCAGCTTCAATGCTCTATCCTTACAGCCGTTCTGACTGTGTTTACATATTCGTACTTATTATTGCCTCATACAATCAATCAAAGTCCATATAGCGATCACAACCATCAAACCGCAGCCCCCTTGCCACGAGATATTGCTTCTAATCCATCGCTTAGAGTAAGCTTTGTTATTCTCGAAAATTGCTACTTGTCGCTGCGCTAACAGAAAAGAAAATAGTTTCAGAAGATCTTCGCGCTCTCCACTGGACCCAGCTGGCGAACGCGAGGTCTGTTGGTGTTTGCGGCATATCCTGGTGTTGATGTCCAGATTCCAAAGCATATCTACAGCACAAACGAACTAGCAGAGGCCTTTCAAAATATCGGACTCGAAGACGTTATCTATCATGCTTTTGGATCAACACTAGCGTGACTTGTTCACCTCGACATGATCAAGTTCGTCGTAGCGAATGACTGCGACACAGTTCTAATCCTGGAGGATGATGTCGACTGGGATATCACACTCAAAAATCAGATGGGGCTGGTTTCTGACAGTGTCCGTGTGTTCACAGCAAGTGATACTGAAGATGCCACGCCCTACGGACACTCATGGGATATCCTGTGGATTGGCCATTGCGGCAAGGAAACGGATGCTAATACTCCTAGACCTGAATTCCCTGATGGCACTGCTCCTTCACGCGCAAATATACAGGCCGGTCGAAGAAATACATGACAAATTTGCAGGATGGATATCGAATCGTGCAGTACGGTGTCAATCCGGTGTGCACCTTTGCTTATGCTGTGAGCCGTACTGATGCTCAGAAGATCTGAGTGGGCAGGCAAGGGGCAAGACGAGGCCTATGATATCCGACTGATGTGAGGATTCAAGAAACGAGAGCTCAATTGCATCACAGTAACCCTGGAAATTATGTACCATTATACTCCATTGACGAAACTGGGATACGTTAGTCTCGTAGACGAGAAGGACGATGAGGGCCACTCGGTCAACGAGGCCAGTTTCGAGAAAGTAATGGGCGCAACTAAGAATATTGTGAATAGCACGAGATGTAAGGTGCTGTTCCGAGAGCAATAATAACCATAAAAAGGATAAAAGTGACTGGGCTGGTGGAATGCCTGTAGCACGGCGAACTACTACTCTAGATACCTTCTGTGCTGGTTGTTTGTACTAAGAAAGCCTGAGATGCTGAGATGCTGAGATGCTGCGGCAAGGCCCAGCTGCTATATACGTCATCCGGTGCTTTGAAGCGCTATGCAGACGAGACGAGGCTACCGAAAGGGAGAAGGCTTCCCCTAAAGGCGGTGACGGTTGGACCAATCACAGCGCGAAGACGGTTTGTAGTCTCGGCACTGGAAACTGTACTACTGCCCTGTAGGTGCGTCGTCGAGTCGTGACAACCATGCCGCTGCGATGCGGAAACACTCTCGAAAAAATTACTTGGAAACTAGCCGCGTTTTCATACATCATATGTAGTGGATTAAGTAGTAGTAAATGATGATTATTATTATTACTACTGTATTACCCTGCTCGCATGTATGCACTTGGCTTTACTTTCTTTCCCTTCAATTGTCGTTCCTGTGTTCCTGTACTTCTGTAAATAGGTACGGTTCCTCCATGGTGTCATGCGCCTTTAGGAAGAGAAACATCCAACCTGATTGAATCTCGATAAGGGCCCCTCCCCTTCTCCACCTCCCCATTTCTGGCAATGGGCGACAACTCCACCTGCTCACAGAGCAATGTCTCTAATGCCTCTCAGGCGTCTACATCCAGTACCGCACCTATTACCACGGTCGATCCTGTCGCAGCCATCAGATATGCAAAACAAGCCGAAAAGCTATCACTTGATACATCAGATGCTGAAGGGAATGCGACTGAGGGCTCTGCCGTTCATGCACATTATATTACACCGCAGGATCCGACCATCATAACTGCAGATGGAGGGAGGCTCCCCGGTGTACCTCTTGCGGAGGCACAAATGCTCAATGCTTTCAGGGAGGAAATTGAAGTGGAGCCAGGCCAATCGGCTCAGGAGCACCATGTGGATGTCGAGAAGGCGCCGACTTCTAAACATGTCGCCTCGATACAAAGATCCGGCGAAGGATCTCTACGTAAGTCTCGAGTTCCCCGAGTAAATTTGTCTCTTCTGGTTCAATTTACTCATTGCTCCTGAATCATGTTGGAGTTACTCCCAATTTCTCTTGAATAAGTAAACTGACCTCGAGTTCTTGGCTGTTAGGGAAAGCCATGCCTCCGTCTCGAACGAACCCTCTGTTTCCACCACTACCATTGTATGGCCCAGCATCCATAGCTCGCGATCTGCAATGCTTGACCTTCCGAGCTTCATCTTTCTTTTTGTCTCTAGCCTTTCTTGGAGTCATTGTTTTGGGCTCGGCATTTACTAGCATACCCCTTATGTTTAATCATATTTGGTTGCGACTTACATTTCGAAATCCAGATGCGCGGAGACCTTTCTACGAAGAAGAGAATCGGAGAAAGAAGATTCGTAAGGAGGCAGACAAAGCATGGAGGAAGAAGAACAAGAGGAGGAACTCGCAAACCACAATGGACGACAACGAAGATGAAGCAGGGGAAAATGGCGGATACATACCCACAGAAGGAGGACCGGATCCTCTCGTCTGCGATGTTGGATATTACGCAAGGAGAGTTGGATTGGACGTGGAGGAGTTCAAAGTACAGACAGAAGATGGCTTCATCATAACTCTTTGGCACGTTTATAACCCAGCGGAATTTGTACCCATGTCCGCTGCTCAGCGAGCTGGTCGTGGCCTAGATGTTTGTGCTGGTGCTGGCCCTAGTCGCGAACCTATACCCGCCACAAAGAAACCAAAGTTCCCGGTGCTTATGATACATGGGCTTTTGCAGAGTTCTGGAGCATATTGTACCAACGATGACGATTCTCTAGCCTTTTACCTTTGCAAATCTGGCTATGATGTGTGGCTCGGAAACAACCGCTGCGGTTTCAAGCCTGAACACACTCTCCTCGAGTATAAGGATCCACGCATGTGGGCTTGGAATATCCGACAAATGGGCGTCATGGATCTCCCAGCACTCACATCGCGGATCTTGTCGGAGACGGGCTTCGAGAAGCTCGGCCTTATCTGCCATTCTCAAGGCACAACACAAACGTTTGTTGCTTTAGCAAAGGAACAGCGTCCAGAGCTAGGCGATAAGTTAACCGTTTTCTGTGCTTTAGCACCAGCTGCATATGCAGGGCCACTAATTGGCAAAATGCACTTCAAGTTCATGCGAATCATTTCCCCTAGCCTATTCCGGATAATGTTTGGAATCCACGCGTTCATTCCTTTCATGATGACAATGCACGCAACGCTTCCAGGTCGCTTATATGGAGCAATGGGCTATCGGGTCTTTTCCTTCCTCTTCGACTGGACAGATGATAGATGGGATCGTGGACTCCGTGATCGCATGTTTCAGTTTGCACCTGTATACGTTAGCGCGGAGAGTATGCGCTGGTGGCTCGGACGCGAGTGCTTTGCAAAGCAGAAATGCATCCTTGCTACCCGTGAAGATGGAAAGAAAGAGGACGAGGAGGATGAGATGGAAGATTACTACCGCCACCAAGCCAATGCCACCGGAGGAACAGATGAGCACCTTCGAAACCACAGGCATACCAGGAGAGCAAAAGGTGCAACGGCATGGTACGACGAACGAGTACCCCCTTTCGCTCTGTGGGTTGCAGGATCGGATGACCTAGTGGATGGTCGCAAGCTTCTACGGCGTTTTGAGAGAGGCCGGGAACCACATGTTCGGGTAATACACTCTCAAATCATTGAAGAATACGAGCATTTGGATGTGATTTGGGCCATGGATTGTATAGAGAAGGTTGGCAGAGAGGTCAAAGATGTTCTTTGGCGGACTTGTAACGTAAGGGACAGAGTTAGGACGCCTCGAGGTTGTGAGGATGTGAAGCCATGGATTGATGATCGGGAGACAGGTGTACAAGAAGAATATGCAGTGGAGAGCCAGAGTTCCAGTGACGAGAGAGATGCTCTATTATAGGCATTAGACTAAAAATAATATAATCTATTATACTAAAATATTTAATCGGGACCTCTTAAAATAACATTATACCTATAATAGTACTTATTTATAGTACCTGTTTTCTCTGCCTTAGTAT
>JAJONI010000276.1:0-29584 GCA_022190145.1 Pezicula rhizophila
TACTAAGCTTATAACTCTATTTAGAGCAAAGATATAACGTTATAGTAGCTGATACCTCGAGCGTTTGTATATGGATGTAGCTTATATAATCTTAGTACTAACGATATAACTAAACCTGCTATGGATGTAACAAGTGTCTATCAAAAATACCCTATATACATATAGAAGTCGAAGAAAGCTCCAAATGTCTATGCCTGATATGCTTTTGGGGCCTTGGGAAGACCTGTTGAGCTCATCGCTTCATAAATCTCCAGATCTGCGCCCTTCTCGAGAGGCAGCAATGAGGAACGCACAGTAGCATGCTCTAGAATGCCACGAGCAACTAGAGAGTGCTTCAATGCAACCGTACCCTCCATGTGCGAACCACGGTGATAGACGGCTCTGGTCAGAGGCAAGAGACGATCATGGATCTCGCGGGCCTTCTTGTAATCCTTCGCTTTTCCAGCCGCAATCATCTCAAGCAGGGGTTCTGGGGCAATATTGCCATAGCCGACGAGGAAACCATCAACATCAAAGGCAGTGTGAAGAAGGTACTCGTCATGACAAGAGAGAATCTGGAGCTCTGGGCGCTCGCGGCGGATGATAGGGATCTCGACATCCCATCGGCGCATGTTGCGGACGCCGTTCTTCATGGCAAATACACCTGGCTGGGCAGCGATATCGAGCATGGTCTGGAGGCTGTACGAGGCCTTGGTATTGTCTGGATACTGGAACAAAATGAGAGGAAGGCCACTCTTCTCGAAGACGGTCTTGTAGCGGTCTTGCGGTGCGCCGTTCTGGTAGCCGAAGCGTAGCCAGCCATGAGAGGGATAGAGGAGACCAGCTGAAGCACCAGCAGCCTTAGCACGTTGTGCCTCAAGAGCTGCTACTTCTGTTCCCTCCGCGGTGATGCCAGCGATGACGGGAACGCGGCCATTCGTAGATTTAACAAAAGCGCGGATCACAGCTGCTTGCTCGTCCTGGGTGAGGAATGTGCCTTCACCGGCATGGCCCAGTACGACGAGGCCTTTGACACCCTCAATGCTGCCGAGCCACGATCCCAAACGCTGGATCGCGGAGAAATCTATGGCTCCATCGAGCGTGAAAGGGGTAACAGGGGCGGGGGTGAGCCCGCAGAGATCCAAGCTCGGAGATGTTGATCCCATTTTGATAACGACTGATTTGCTAAGAGGAGTGATGTGTATACGAAGCTTGAATAAATGGAACGGTTATGTGGCCAATATGTAGATGGCTTTCTATTCATCAACTAGATGATGAAGGTGTGTAGTGATGAAAGGGAAAAAAAAAAGGTTGAAAACAGATAGAGGGAGCATGTCCTCCATAAGTAGTAGATAGTCAGTCTCACTCGAACCATCTGCTCAGGTAACTAGCTGATCTGGAGGTATAGAAAATCCCCACACCTTCTATTCCCTATACTCTAATCATGGCGTAAAGTAAATGAAACGCAAATACCGTAATGCAGTTTGGAAGCGTATTCAACGCTACAGGATAAACAAAAGTGCGACGACAAATCTTTACAAACCGGAGGAAGATTTGTGCGAAAGCGCAATTACAGTAAGTAAGCAGCCACTCGCACAAATGCTAGTCCGGGCCATCCGTTCTTACAGAATCGCTTGTCGCTAACCTCAAATAAACAAATCATCCCCAAATTTCGTGTCCGGGGTCCGGGGTCTGGGGTCCGGGGTTTAACTAGAGAAGTAAGGAGCCATTCATTATGAGTTAAGACAAGAAGTAGAGTAGTATTCTCTGGAAGTCATAGATAGTTCTTGCTCTAATATTTCAACGGCTATGGTCTTGATATTTCTCTAAAGGGATCTATCTGTCTATCTCCGTCAATCTCTTCTTTCTAATCGATTCACATTGAGGCATAACGTCGAGAAATTCCTCATCAAAATCCCCCAGCATTCAATTATCGCCATGTCGGCTTCCCATGAGGCTGAAAAATGTAATGCAATACAGATTGAAGATGCTATGTACAGCAATGAGAAGACGAAGCAGGGCGATTACTCGGGAGCCGTTGCGAAGTTCGACCGCG
Source organism: Pezicula rhizophila (assembly GCA_022190145.1). NCBI lineage: Eukaryota > Fungi > Ascomycota > Leotiomycetes > Helotiales > Dermateaceae > Pezicula > Pezicula rhizophila. The sequence goes on from JAJONI010000276.1 coordinate 2,036, forward strand.
CGGAGATTGCTCTTGTCCGCAAGCTAGACATGAGAATCATGCCAGCTCTCTTCTGCATGTACTTTTTGTAAGCTCCTCCCAATGATATGGTTTCTACAAAACATAAAGCTAATGGGTTCTGCCCAGGAACAAGCTTGATCAAAATGCCCTCGCTAATGCCAAGTTAAACCATCTCGAGAAGGATCTCAAGTTGGTCGGTACTCAGTATAATACGGCAATCAGCATTCTTTATGTTGGCTATCTGTTCATGCAAATCCCTTCCAATATGCTGCTGTCATCGCAGACTGTCCGACCATCTCTCTATATGAGTGTCTGTATGATGGTTTGGGCTGCAGTCGCCGCTGCGACTGGAGCAGTTCATAACTACACTGGTCTGGTCCTTGTCCGACTCTTCCTTGGTAAGTCCTTGATATGGATGGTGTTCAACATGAAATATCGCTTTGAAGACTAGATACCTAACACAGCAGATAGGCGCCGTCGAAGCCCCGTTCTACCCTGGAGCTCTCTATATGTTGTCCCTTTTCTACACGCGCAAAGAGATTGCGACCCGTGTCTCGATTCTCTACGCCGGGAACATTCTAGCCGTTGCCTTTGCAGGCCTCATCGCAGCCGCAACATTCAGCACACTCGATGGTGCACACAACATTGCGGGTTGGCGATGGCTCTTCATCGTCGAGGGCGCTGTTACCTTCGGTATCGCCATCATCACAATTTTCATGCTCCCCGATTACCCAAACAACACGCGCTGGCTGACTCCGGAGGAGCGTGAGCTTGCCCACAATCGTATACGCCAGGATACCGTCGGGCTAGAGGAGAGCAAGGGGATCTGGTCCGGATTCTTCGAGGCCATCCGTGACCCAAGACTTTATGTTTTCGGCCTCTTGCAGAATATGCATTTGAGCGCTACGTCCTTCAACCAGTTCTTTCCGTCGGTAGTCAAAGCTCTCAGATACAACTCCACTATCACCCTCGTCCTCACTTCCCCACCCACTCTAGTCGCTGGAGCGCTCGGTATTCTCGTAGCCTGGTCATCTGGTCGTTTTAATGAGCGGACCTGGCACATTACTGTCTGTATGGGAGTGGCGATAATCGGTTTCATTATAAACTGTCTAACGCTGAACGTGGCAGCGCGGTATACCGCGTGTTTTTTCTTCGCCTCTGGTGTATACAGCGTCAACTCCATCATCCTGGGCTGGGTTTCTGCAACACTAGGCCAAACACCCGAGAAGAAGGCTGTGTCGTTGTCCCTGGTCAATGTGGTCTCCATGGCGTCCTTCATTTACACACCTTATCTATACAACAACAAGGATGCACCAAAATATGTTACTGCTATGGCGAGTAATGCGTGCTTCGCGTTTGTATCGATCCTGGCGGCTTGGGGAATGAAGATCTGGCTTATACGTACGAATAAGAAGCTCAAGCAGCAGGATGCATCTAACAACGTCTTCTACGCATACTAAAGTACGGTAGATAGCATGCGGATTTAATAGCTGGCAATGATACATGTCTATGGAAGGTGGATCGGCTATGTATGCCAAGTATAGATGCCTCTTTGGTGTTCTCTATGCTTCCTAGATTATCAACATCAAGGAAGGATTTTCCAGATCTAAAGCCTCTTTTTCACTTAGATCCACACTCAATTGCACCGCAATCCTATTCTCGCTCTTTTAAATATCTCATTTGCTCACTAGATTCGTCAGTCTGGTTGCCTGATGATGTATCATTCGTGACTTATGTCAACCCATCTCCCTCCACTGATCATCAATCCCCTGAAAATTGCGCATTCGGCCTATAAAAGAGTTCCCCATCGGCGTCATTCGGTATTGAGAGTTCTAGTCCGAGCTGAGCTTCTAACATGTGAGCATATTCATTCCCTTCAGCATCTCCAGCGCTCGGCACTAGCTCCGAGAACATCCAATTCTGAAGCCCTAGGGACGAATGTGGCATAACAAAGAAATTATTTGAGTTTAAATCGCTTGTGAATGATGGTAATAAACTGTCTGGAGTATTCAATGCGTCTCGGGTGTTCCCGTCATCATGGCGCGAGTGAAGCATACGGTGACTGCCACGCAAAGATGGCGCTTGAAGGCCCAAAGATTGCGGGTGTTGCAATCTCGTTGATGCGTTGGGGGCGACACCGAGTTCAGTATCGTTATTAGATTGTAGAGGAATGGACCTCGAGGGCTTCCCAGGGACATTTTCGGTTTGTACGTCTTTGGGCACCTGACTCTCGTGGAAATGAGTGTGCTTAGAACGCTTTCTCCGGTCGATTAATTGTGCGCATAATTTGCGAATTGCTACAGCGCAAGCGTTGGGCCATATACTTCCTCGTAGCGTTAGGTGTTTCAGAACCTCGAGAGCTCGGTCGGCGAGGCTGTCGACTGTCAGAAATCTAGGATGATATTTCTTTTCTAAATAGAGAGCACATACCGTATTGCTACATCTTGAGGAACCTGGTCTTCGTTTGCAGCATATATCATAATGAATGTACTCATCCACACGGCCCACGTAAATGAAGGCCAAAGCAGACCAGAGCTTTCGGCTTCTTGTGCCCCAGAATATTCGACATTCATCCGAGTCTCTAATGCTTTATACAGGGTATTGATGATCGATCTGGAAGCACCGATACAGTTCTGGAGTGCCACATCATATGCTGAACTCTTCTTTGACGTTGCGAGAGTGTGTTTGTTCAGAGCGATAATGGATTCGTACCTGAGAACAACAAGCGTCACTTGATGATCTCGACTTATTGGGAGTGCTCCGGAGTTGTTCGACTCCAGATATTCATCAACTCCATTCCACCACTTGGCAAGCCTGGCATCAATAACTACCGCGTCATCCGTTTCAGTCTGCTTGTCCGAGACAGATCTATCTCGTAGTTCAGTAATTGAGCCTCTGATCTCAGCATGTCTTGCGAGAAATTCAAGTAGGTCTAACTGGCCAACACTATCTACATCAATTAGCCTCCAGAACATAGCAGACGAAGCGGAAGCTTACTTGATTGCGCGTTAGCCCGGCCTCCATGTCGTTCTAAAGAGGGGAAGCAGACATCGATGTCTCTATCTCGAATGGCAAGCGGGACTCCGAGTCGAATGCAAATATACCGATCAATACAATAGATTGACCAGAATAGCCGTTGCCTTAGCTCTGCTTCTTTATCTGGCAAGGTCGTAAATTGCATAGGGCACCGATGAAGCCCTAGGTGGAAAGCTATGCGAACTACAAGCCCGTCAAGACGAGACGCTGCGTTATAACGTAGCATTGAAATTAGGAATAGTTGTACGCTGACGACTGCTTGCAATGAGAGTATCGAGCCCTCATCTATCAATGCCCTGTCGATACTCTGCGTAGCATTGTTGAAGGATGTGAAAACGAGCCGTGCTGGAACAGGTCGCATCACCTCCCCTGTCTGCCTACGATCTGCAAGCGATATTGAAATGAGTGCCCGGAGAATTGTAAGTTGGTACGATGATGAAGTCACTGCATCCGTAACGCCGTGATGCACAATAAATTCAAAATGCTCAAGAATTGATGGGGCGTAGAGAAAGGGATATGCTGGATGCCAATTATCAAAATAGCTCTGCGTCCATCCAAGAAGATCTTCAAATGTAAAAGAGTCATTGTCATCGGTTGTAGGCATAACAGTGACTTCGCCTGGGTGCCATAGATCCTTAGACGCACTCGTCGTAGCACTTGCCGGAAGTTGGTCATCCTCTCCTGGGACCGCATCGCTCTCAGGAGTCTGGATTGGCACTGGTCTGTTATGTGATCTATCTCTCTTGGATCTGTTGTTCGGAAACTGGATATGTGATGCGTCTTTGGCATTGCCTGCGAGATTTTCGCTAATTTCTCCTTGGCTGTCTCCCGTCAAGCCAACATCACGCAGCTGCTGGCCCATGGTCCGCAAGAAGATCCTTCTCCTTTTAGTAGGAGGCTTGATTACCTCACAGCTATTGTCCGCGATGCCCTCAACAGGGTCTTCGCGCAAAATGCTGTTCCCAGGGTACCGTTCCAGCGGCATCTTTGTTCTCTCTCTCTCTCTCTCCTCAAGAAGCTTGCTTGATGGTATTGATACAACGGGATAGTAGCAGCGAGTGCTGCTAGCGCTATCGTGATTATATAATGTTTCTTGCCAGCAGAGAGGCCGTGGGATTTCAAAATGAGGAGCAGCTCAGTGACTGACGCGATATGCCAAAGGAGAGGGTGATTTCTGAGGGTGTTTGTTGATTAGCTAATACTAATAATACGTTGTAAATTGGCCAGGTAGAAGCAATTGTCGCCTCTTGTTTAATAAGCCTAGATGTGGAAGCTTTTTTATTTTATTTTTAATTACCCCGCTTGACACGAGTAAATTCCCCTCTCCAAAACTGGCCAAGATGCGGGCCAGCGGTGACACAACGCGCAAAGTCAATCCTAAAGCCATAAACCCTAACCTAAACCTTGGTAATTCTACGAAAAGTTCAGAGCTTAATAAAACGGAGTGGTAATCTTACTTTCAAATCCTATAAGATTCAAAGATATTCTTAGTCTGGTTATTTCTAATTTAGGTTGTGGCATTCCTAAGCTGCGACTCAGTGGCTTCGTTTGAACCCAAGATGCCAGGACATGATCCGAGAGGGATCCAGTTAACAGCTATAGTTCCAGTTTGTTCTCATAGATGATAGTGGTAGATTAGAACCAAGGCTTCTAGCTGTTTACGTGATCTACATAGTCGTGAAGACAAGCGACAGGCGACAGGCGACAAGCGACCTCTACTCTAAGTCCCGAAATAGATCCCGAAGCTCAAGGGTCTGAGTTTTATAAACATCGCGTCTAAACACATAGAGAGTGCTAGAGGTGCACAAGGCGATGCTTTCTCATTCGCAATCCCCGTTTTCTCCCTTGGACTCTTTTCGGCCACACGAATGAAAATTTTCCACTTCGTTAGTGTCTTCCACTGGCATCTGCCTCAATTACATTGGCTGTGCATGCATTTTCCCTAGCTATGTTGGACCCGATGATGCAGCTATTACGATAATACAGCTTTCCGTTGTCCTCTAAAAATATTTTACCCACTCTTTCGAAGATAATTGTCTTGACTGTCGCTGCTGGCCACTCAAACCACCTGGTATGGCTGGGATTGAGCTCCTTCGGTCCTGGAATGGTGATAATGAGACTGCCTCGCTCATAGGATTTTGCTCACTTGCTGTTTGCAAGTTCGGCAAATGCTGGCCATATAGAAACTGTGAATTTTGCACGAGGTGGTCCAAACCAATGGCTTCAACTCCATCTGCAGCCGATGCCCCGGTCTCCTTACTTGTTTGCCGTGTTTCCGGATGGTTCGTCCAGAGATCGTTATGCAGAAGACCTGCAGGGGGTTCCAGTGGTCCCTGTGAAGAATCGTGACCGTTTTCTTGGCCTCCTTCCCTTTTCGCCGTCGATTGAAACTCGCTCGGAATCCTTTCTTGCGTGTATTGTTCGTTGGGATGTTGATTGAGGTGCCGCCTTTGTGGTCGAAGTTGTGTGGCACTATGTTCAACAGGGTGGAGGAGTGATCCCATCCACTGAGGGTCTGTTTCGTGAGATGTAGGGAACAGTCCCATGATAGAATTCTTTCTCTTCTCGAAACTTTTTACAGCACGAAGTTTTTCTTGAAGCCATGATTGCCGCTGGTCTCCAAATCTCAGCGGAAGGCGCTTCCATTCCTCTAGTTTATCCTCTTTGGACTGCTCCGTGCTGTACCCTATGACTGTATCATAGTAATGGGCGTCAACCTGTCGGCTGTCGCGGCCGTCCACAGTAGAATTGATAAGAATTAATGCCTCGAGGAGCGCAGTCTCGGTTTCTAGAAGTCGCTGCTCCAGGCAGGAGATATATCCTGATGGGATGCCTCTACGAACGCCGGCATGTTAATAAAAAGCTTCAGAAATAAATATGTAGCAATGATGTTGTTTGTTTTGTTTTTTTTTGTTTTTTTTGTAGAGAGAAGCGTGCTCTGACCTTTTATTACTTGGTGGATATTGACATGTTGTCCCAGAGGACTCACATTGCGAACATATTGGCCTGTCAAATTAGACTTTGCCCTGAACAAGCTCAATGCTGTAGGCAAGCAAATGTAAATTAACTCACAATTTACGATCACACTGATTATTGAAAATGGTGATTAACCCCGCTTCAAAATTTTGTCGAGCAAGAATCCTACCTTACACTTCTTCGCTCGACAAAGCACGCAAGCAATAGCATTGAGTTCCTATGTTCAAGTTGGTAGTCAGCATTGTGCCAAGGATACAAGATCATCGTTATGAGGTTCCTACCATGTTCATTCAACTGGTAGCGGTGAGATTAATTCTCTTAGTTGCAAAGGACGGACAATTCTACACCCTTCTCCTCCATAGAGTTATGGAGTGCTCAGTCACAGTGATCTGTTCTTGCGACGTCAGATGTTCTCAAGTAGGGAAAAGTGGAGTGGGCTGTGGTTTCGGAGTCTTCTTTGTCCGGAAATGGCTCGTCGCGGAGATCTGATATCGCGGCACACTTACCAAGTCTGTACAAAGAAAAAAGATACTCTAGACAGGTTGGTGAGATGAGTGCAGAACGTGTTATCTTAAGAGATATGTGGGAAATGGATTAGCACTCTAGTTTTGTTGCCGTTTGGGCTTGATTCGGCAATCCCCCGCAAACTAGATCGGCAGGCATTTCCACATACGCAAATACCGCCACCCACGGCGCGCTTGACAAATTGCTTCTTAGAAGTTGGCAATAACAGAAAAGAAGTATTGTCTCGCAAAGAATGTGGATATGGTATGATCTTTTTCATCTATGGGTATTTTCCTACTACGCTTTGTTTTGTTTTTTTGGTTTTTGGTTTTTTAATATAAACTTCATATTCTAATTTGAGGAAGCATGGAATGCCTTCTCTCATGGCTTCTCTTTCCTTGGCCTCTCTTTTCTTGGCCCATGATTTTATGAATTCAAGCTGAGTTCATCAGATCGACTCACCCTGCCATCACTACATCATCTTCTTTTTCTTCGGATTGCTCATCAGATTCTTCCACGGGTCCCTCTTTAGGTTCCTCAATCTTCAGACAATGCTTCTCGAAGCCATCTACCGTATTAAGTGGGCCGGATGGAATAGGTCTATCCACTTCATCAACATCGTCTGCATCCATCATCTCTTCGTTCCTAGTCGCATTCAAAGACACATCCTTTTCTTCCCCATCGACTTTGTCATCTCTCTCATGGCCTTCACCCTTCTCTTCCTCATCTCTCTCCACTTGCTCATCTCTCTCTACATCCTCATCTCTCTCCACTTCCTCCTCGTCCTCAGTCCCATCACCGTCAAAACCGGGTACGCCCGCAATAGCTTTTGTCATCTCCATCACCACAATAGAAGAGCTCATCCTCGTAGGAGAATCGCTCGCAGTACTTCTAACTTCTCTTTCAGGTGGGATGATACCGGCACCAGGGATCTTCTCAAGCACAGTATCAATACCTTCCCTCTTCTTCTGAAACCGCTTTTCGTTGTTATCTCTGGCTCGTCCAGATTCGATGCGTTGATCTTTGATGGATGGGGTTACTTCTCTGCCATTGGAATCACAGAGAAAGGAGCGGGAGTGCTTGGATGAGGAGGACGAAATGTAGCCAGCATCTTCTTGGACTGATTTCATTAGAATGTATGAATTTGAGGATAATATCAAGGGTAACATACCTAAAGACGTGCCACGAGGTCCATCGCCCAAGTGCCATGCAACAACTTTTAGATGTTTGTTGGTCATGTGTTCCCTCCACTCTCCTTCTGTTCCAAACTCAAGAACGCCACCTCCATTTTTCTGATTATTGCAATTGGCCCATAGACAAGGAATCCTCCCATTGGGTCCTCGCATTGTGTGATTTACAAAGACATGAGCACTGAGTGTGTCAAGGTTGTGTAAGTCAGCTGGGCAGTCTCTCCATTCACATAAAAACGGGACATATTTCCCTTCAGCTGGAGGCACAGGAGGTTCCGGTGAGTAGTTCTTGGAAGGCTTGCCAACCTTCTTTCGCCAAGCCGCATAATCAAAGTCTTCAGGCAAAGTATTGGTGACGGGATCATATCCAGGTGGGATGTTCTTTGAGAATGGCTTTCCATGATGCTTCTTTCGTCCAGATAAGTGCGGAACTGGTGTGCTTGAAGAAGTTCTAACTTTAAATTTAGGCGTCTTTGCATTGGAATACTCAAAGTCGAAAGGTACAGTATTAGTGGCAGGATCGTACCCAGGTGGAATGTTCTTTGAAAAGGGTTTCCCAACATGTTTCTTTCTTGCTCCAGAGAAAGACGACTCAGGTGTGCCGGATGATGTGTAGCCAGGAGCAGTCTTTGAAGGAGGTCTTCCACGCTTCTTTGGAATAGAAATTGTTCCATTACCCAACCACATATCCTCTCCATCACGTGGTCGTGATGGTATTGAAGATGGTATTGAAGAACTTGAGGGTGAAAAAGAAGGAACAATGACAGAAACACCAGAACTTGGTACAGGGCCAGGTGTGGTGGCATGTCGTAGCGAGCTCTGCCTATGAGGTGTGAAATTCGCTGATCCTCCACCCCGTCCCGCATATGGAGAGTAACCAGGTGGTCCCCTCCCCAGCATAGCTGCAGGTGGCACTGTTCGAGAGTTTTCTTCGTCAATTGAAGGTGGCATGTTGTAGACGGGAAAATTGGGGTCAGAACTTCTAGCGAACGCTTCTTCGGGTACGGTGCTAAGATCTGAATTATCATCAATTCCAAATTGACCCTTGAGACACTCTAGGTGGTGATTCAAGCCAGGCCGCTCAGGGTGCTTTCCAATAGCAATAAGAATATCACTAGCTACAGTGCTAGGGTCATAGTTTTTTAACTTGTAGATAGATGGGTCGTGTTCGATTGTGTCCTCAATCTTCTTGGCCTTCTTTATAGGGGCTCCCGGAGCAGGTGGAGGGGGGGGACCAGAATAAGGTAGGCCAGAAGGAGGTGCCGAATGATACTGTGATGTGACGACATACGGACTTTGATTCTGTAGAGGTGGTTGATAGTGGTAAGATGACAGAGGAGGAGCTGTGGTGTTGGTTGTTGTGAAGCGATTCATGTTGGACTGCGCTACAGTGTCTTGATGGTGAACGTACATCGGTGGCCGACTTGGGACATTAGTGCCATTTGTATCATGTGACCGCTGATCCTGGTGCCACTGGTGATGGACCTTCCTCAACTTGTGAGGCGGCTGCTGTTGCTGCTGTTGCTGCTGATCATTTCCTTCAATAGACTCAACAACTGAGTCGTCTGCAGTAAGATCAATGATTTCAGAGAAGGAGCGTTTCTTCACTCCCAATTCTTTTGTCATCCCTGTGCTTGCGTTTGCGTCTGCATTAGATGGTTGCGTTTGCTGTTTTGTTTGCTCTTGAAGCTGCTCTGCCCGTTTGGTAGCTAAGTGTGCTTCAAAAGCAATTCTGCGTGCCTCGGAATCATTTCTACTCTGTGCGTCTTGCGAATTTCTATTATTTACCGGAGTAAATCCACCACTACGATTTTCTTGGTTTACTTGATAAGCACTTTGAGAAGGGCTATTGCTATTCACATTATCGGCGATGCGCTCCTGAGACGTGTTACTGTTATGATATATCCCCTTGTAAGGTACCGTTGCAGCAGGTGGTTGATATTCACTAGGGTTTGGTCTTTGATCTTGTGGTTGCTGCGGTATACTATTTCCAGAATCAGGGTTGTAAATAGACTGATATGCAGGAGCATGTGGGTAGGGACTGTAAAGCTTTCGTGGAAATGACAAGCTTGGGCTAAAGGAATTCGTGATCTGGGGATTCGGTGCTGGCGGTGTATTGTTTTCAGGAAGTTTGAATCCACTAAGATTTGGGAGACCATCATGGGCAGGAGCAGGCGGCTTGGAGACTTTGGGAGCTGGTCCAGGGTCTTTAGAAGTTGCCAATGAGGGGGAAGGGCCACCATTATTTTGGTTTTGGCTGGTGGAGACCATGCTACCGCCGACAGGGGGCTTAGGAAGTACCATTGGGGCGCTGGATTCTCTCTTCTCAATATGGCATCGTTCACATTGATATTCAACTGGTCCTGACCTGTTCGAATTTTCTTGGGGGGTAGACGAGCTTTGGTCATTAGCGTCCTTGACATATGGGTACCAGCGTGGAGACACGACATTTTCGCAGGTGAAGCACTTGGGGAGAGGCGGAGCCCTTGGAGAATTGATGGGTTGAGGTATTTCTGGAGGGGCAGCAACAACCGTGCCTTTGACATATACGGTGGTGACATTCAAGTCATATGGAGAACTCAATCGAGAAACCGCTCCCCGCTGAGCATCAACATCAACAGTGGTCCGACGAAGAGAATTGACAGGAGATGGGCCTTCCCTGGGCGTCTCTGCAGCTGTCTGTAGTCCTGTAAGCTCTCTAATATCCAAAGGCCTCCCAGGTGAGTCTTGCGCAACGGCCTTAACCCCTTGGATTGGCTCCCATGAAATTTGAGAAGCAACATTACTAGGCTGTCGATTTGGAGGCTGTCGATTTTCAATGGAAGTGTCGTTACTATAAACCGGAGCACGCTTAGGTGACTCTACTAGAAATGCCGGCGACTCGTCCGGGGATTCTTGATTGGCGCCGCTATCTTGAACGGGTTGGGACCATCCTCCTCCACTGATTACCTGAGACGCTTGCGCACTAAGTGAAGGCCGCTGCGACGACACCGCAGAATTCGTGTTTCCGTGATTTAAATTTGCTGGACCTGCAACTCCGTTACTGGCATCTCTCTTTTTGAGGAAGTTCTTAAGATCAGTACGAGAGATGTAGCGAGCCCAGCCGGTCATTCCTCCCAGCTTGCCACCAGTCCTCTTTCTAAAGACAGGTAGTATACCTTCTCGAAACTCATCAACGGTCACCTTATCGTTTTTTATAAGCCGCAGAATGTCCTCCAAGAAAGTCTTTCCGGGTGGGTTTGGCCATGGAAGGCCAGCGTCAAAGTTGTCGCCCCAAAATTCTCGTATGGTCTTCAAATATCTTACTTTCATTTCCTCGGTTACACTATGACTTGCCACAGCTGCGCTTTGGGAAGCACCCATTCCTTGGGTTATTTGATCGTCTCCCTCGGCCTGTCCATTGTTCGGATTCAAGGTTGATTCAGCGGAGTCAAGACCACCTGCGACTGCTGGTGATCCTATACGATCTTGTGTCAAGTTGTTTCCATTCTGCGGCGACTCATGTCCTTCTCCTTCCAAAACCCAGCCCGCAACTCGTTGCTTAGCAGCAAGAACTTCATCCTGGGTATCATCTTTCTGTGTCGCATTTTTGGTTTCCGCAATCTCCGAATGCGCCTGAGCAGAAGGACCATCCTCAGCAGGCTTTTCTGAAGTTGAAGTATTCAGCCGCGTTTCTTTATCAGCTGCAGCCCAAGGCCTGCTATATTGCATGCTTCCGCCATCCATATTCTATATCTTGTATTAAATCTTCAGTACCAACATAGCTGGCATCAAGATCTTCGTGCACCGCTAAGGGGGAGGGGTTAAGGAAGGATTGCGTGGATATCGAGGTATTCGGAATCGCTGCTCTCTGATGATTCTCTATTATATACTGCAATAGTTAACATGTAATTCTAGGATTGTGTAAGATCAAACAATTCCGAATGGCATTAAGTTCAACGGGTTTTGCGATGATCGTCATCGAACGAAAATAGAACAAGAAGAGACTCGGACCTACCTGAACAAAGTGAGAGGGCTCTTTTCAACTGAGACGGATCTTGTGGAATATAACAAAAGAATGTAAGCACAAGCCCAGGGCAATCCCATTGGCATCAAGCACGAGCAAATCGATGGAATTTCTAATGATTCGTGATCGCATGAAGCCATTCAAGCCCATGGCCCGTGCTCTGCATCAATCCTGTATTTAGCGTCCGCGTTTTAAGCTGACCCGGGCTGGTGAGCAGGGGATGTTGTGGCGCATCGGGACTTCATCTAGAAAGAAAAAGTAATATATATATATATATATATCTTCATCAAATACAAGCACTGAACAATAATCACGGTCAGTTCACGAGTGTAAGACTGTAGTATCACAATGCAAGAAGGCTTTGTTATTGCATCAGACTAGTGCTGTTGCTATGTCGCCTTCTAATAATTCTAATCTCTTCTGCCCTCAATTCATTTGACTGCAAGCACTGAAGTGTTCAATGCTGTTCCAGTTCCACTTGCTTAGATTTCCTCGCCCTTGGACTCGGTTTCCTCAGCTTTGTGCTCGGTCTTTAGCTTCTTAGATGGTGAAGGCTCGTCGACCTGCTCAGTAGCACCAGCCTCCTCCAACTCCTTAGCCTTTGCAGCCTTGGATGGACGACCGGGGCCTCGCTTCTTGATAGCAGAAGTGGCTCCTGAGAAGCAAGGACGTGAGTTAAGTGTACAGAAGATGAAGTGTGTAAGGAATAAAGTGTAACTTACCAGCACCATCGGTTGCCTTGGCAGGGGTCTTCTTGACAGAGGCTTTCTTCTCAGTTTGACCATCTAAAGTAAGGACATTAGCCAAGTGTACAGTAGGTGAGTTTTGTGAAAGGAGATTTGTGTAGGAGACGAAGAGTGCGGAGGGTAAAGTGTAGCTTACCAACGCCGCCTGAACCCTTGGTAGGTGTCTTGGGTGTCTTTGGTTGGCCAGCTTGACCGTCTTCTATTTAAGTAAGAACGTTAGACAGTGTATATGAGATGATTATGAGAGGTGCGTGTGATGATGTGTGTAGTAGATGAAGAACGGAGAAGCTGAAATGCCACTTACCAGCATCATTGCCGATCTTCTTTGGAGTCTCTGGGGCCTTGACATCAATACCATAGTGCTTCTCTAGTTTGGCCTTAAGGCGAATCCCTAGATGGTTGATGAGTCAGGAGATCGGATTCAAGTATGGATGAGATCCTGTGAATGAAGTAAAGGAATAAGAGCAAAGGGATAACATACAGCGCATTCTCAACGTGGCGTTCTTCTCCGGGTTCTCAGCGTTCAAGACTACAGCGATGTCTCCCCACTTGACTGACTTAACAGATTCGCTGGCCAACGTGAACAGCAACTGAAGATCAGGAGCGTTCAAGGTGGGAGCCTTTGCACCATTGGTATCTGCGTTATCTGCCATTGTGTGATTTGGATTGATGTGATCAGACGTTTGATGTTTGTTGTTTAGATGTGGTTGTAAGGAAAGGTTTTTGTTGTTGGATGAAGAATTGTGTGGAGTTGTGACAAGTTGTGATAATTTATAGCTCAAATGGCCGTGGAGCCTTAGAGCGCCGAGACAAACCAATTGAACCACACGGAATAGGATGGAACAATGACTATACCTCGTTTGGAAGTCAAATAGAACGGGTAGGAAGCGTGTGACTCGTTGTTTCTCATATGCTGGCCAGTACCAATAACGACGAGGTTGTTTCTTGGGTTTCCGAATAGCTTCATCTATAGCTAAGAAGCTTTGCATGGTTCCCCTTGTTTAACGGAATCTACTAACTAGAGAGATCTTACTACACTACCTACATTATGCTTCTGGATTTTCTTCTCTAGTACTTGCTTGTGGTACCTGTAGTTGCTCACTCCACATCTCGAGATGTTGACAGTAAATCAAGTGAGCTGCTCAAATGCCAAACTGAAGTTCCCAAGCGGTATGCAGACACAAATAGTGCAGTCTTCATCACAGCGGAATGGCATTGTCCAGGTCGGGAGAGGCTTCCACTATACCAGAGCAAGACTTCCGAGTCGAGTAGCCTGGATATTGCAAGGATGTAGAGAGGTTCAAGATATGTGACTTGGTGACTGGGGAATCTATGCTGGGAAGAGGAAGGGGTCCAGGATTCATTTGAAAATGCGCAAAAGAACTGTCAGCTGCAACAGTATTGCCACTTAATATTAAATTGCCATTGTTACTTCCTTTACAAGGGATGAAATGACAAGCTTCACAAATTGTTGCGTTGTCAAGTTGAGTAGAAGCCTTGTACATTCTATTGCAGGTCACTCTGAGAGTTAAGAGAATAGTCATAATATTGTTCCTATCTAGATTTTCGAACAACAAGATATCGATAGTCCTACACAAAATGTTTCCTGCTATGCTACACATTACCCGCCGCACTTTCCTCCGCTGTAAAACAGTTGCGTTCGAGTAAAACAACTACCTACTGAACCATACAAATTCTCATTCGAGGAATGCCTAGACAATTCATGTAGAGCTTGTAGGACTTAGAGGAGGTTATTGAGAAGATGACTCGCCAGTAGACAGTTTGGAAGAGTATGAGGTGCCCGAAGCAGATGAAGATGACGGAAGTGGAGGAGATAGTATAGCTGCACTAAGTTAGATAGCTTATAAGAATGGAGAATAGGATAGCTTACAAAACATATGTGACTGGTCTAGCGAAGTAGATCATTTTCGATCATGCTCATACAGTGCTCTAGCTGGCGCATCGGCGGAAGGGAAGTCTTGGAAGCAACATCTGATCGTTATTAGCTTGTACTTCGAACAATACCTTTGGGTGGCAAGTTACTACAGATGCACACGCATTGGCAGTTGAGTTGACTATGTGCAACAGTCACCAAGACAATGAGCGGGAATAAAGTTTCGATGAATGAGACTACAGTGTACAATGAACAAGGGGAAACTCTTATGCCAAAGTGTAAGCAATTGAATAGCTGAGGCCCATTAAGGTTCTACTGCACATTGTGATTGATGCAACTGCTTTTGACATGAGAGATATCTGTCCTCTCAATACTGTCTATTCAACTTGTCCTTTGGTTTGCGTCCTATAGTTCTTGTCTGTTGCAGAAGGGGTGCTTTTCTGTCCACCTGTTTCATTTCTACACTCATCACTAAGACAAAATTATCCGACAACGCTAGTCTCCCCTTTTTAACCGCCAATATATCCTGATTAGGTGGGGTTTCATCGTATTCATCGTATTCATCTCCGCATTCACCGCCAACGGAAAGTGACAACGCTAACGCCCCCTTTCGGCGCGCTTATTTATCCTAATTTAGTAGTTTTTGACCTCAACTTCGTCTCCTCTTAAGAGTAGAGTAAGTTACCCAAATACAGTCTGTTATTCGAATCAAGTCTGTCATCAAATTCTGGTTGAAGAAGAGCCCAAGGAAAAATTCTCTGTATTGATTTGATTGTATCAAACTACTGTGATAATGTTCGTGTCTGCTTCCAAGTTCTTTAATCAGATCTCGCCTTCAGGGTCCTTAGCCTTGACAGCAGACTTGACCTTGATCTTCTTAGAGGGAGTCTCTACAAGATCCTCAGTGTCATCACCACCGTTCTTTCCGCGCTTCATTCCAGCTGTCTTTCCTCCACCATTGTTCTTTGCCTTGGCACTGCCTGGCTCACCTGCATACTGATATTAGTCTTTTGTATGGGCAATGGAAAATTTAGGTATGCCTACCAATATCAGGAGTACCAGCAGCAGGCTTGATCTCCAAAGTGCCGAAATCCTTTTCGAACTTGATCATGAGTCGGTTCCAGCGCTGCAGATATTATGTTAGTAATGCTTCATGATGAGTTGAAAGCAAAAGGTTATTGATAGCAACTGTCGCGACTTTGCGTATGTGTCTCAAGAACTTTGGTCATCTATGAATGATGAGGCTTACCTTAGAGACGGTGTTTGCCTTCTCAGGGGCTTCGGGGCTCAAAATTGCTGCAATCTCCGTCCACTTGATATCGGCAGTTCCAAGCTTGCTGATTACAGTGTAGACCAACTGCAAATCGGCATTGTTAAGGGAGGTTTTGGTGGTGGTATCAGCATTCTTTGTAGCCATAGTGTCGGAACCTGTCTTGTTAGCTACTTCATAAAAGTGTTGTCGGTTTGAAGGGTTCAGGTTATGTGATGGCTTGCAGGAACCAGGGGGAAAGCTTACTCTATGTTTCTTTTGTGACAGAGCGTGCACGCACGGAAGGAAGTTGTATGGTTTTGCTTTGAGTTTAGGAAATGTTGTGGGTTGAAGGAAAAAGTTGGAATCGCAGAAAAGAAGAGTGGTTTTCAGTTGTTAAAGGCACAGACCGGCTTGCGCCAGATGAGAAAAGTGGCTAACAATAAGGGACCGTGAATTTCCCGCAAACAGTGAGCATATCCTTTCAATTACAAAAATACTGCAATGTCAAAAATTTAATCCGCGCCTTGAACATGTATTGAGTCGCATCTCTTTTTGCTCTTCTTGGTGTCCTATCTCTACAGTAATTAATAATTGGCTTACTACTTGTAACTTTTCTCATCTTCCCACCTCCTCCAACCTTTCTGTAGTTTCTCCTTTTCCTCGCTACGTAGAAGCCGAGCAAATTCGCTTAGAAGAGGGGGGACTAGCGCCGTCGCTTCGCAGAATAATTAACTTGTGAAGGTGAGCGCGATAAAAGAAAAGAAAATCCAAATGACACACCCCGAGCATCCTTCAGAATACTTGTGTATCCATCGTATTCGCTAGGTTAAGGGGCGTATTCTCTTAATGAATAATGTTGAAGCGAACACCTTTATCCTTCGTTTCTCCTCATTTCCACTACCTATCTTGAGATATCTCATAAGCAAAACTACGCATTTAGCTATGGTCATCACCATAAGGAATCAAAAAAGCTAGAGACCAGGGCCGTCCATGACTTTGCCACCGTACCAGCCACGAAGATATTCCTCGAAAAACTACTCCAAAACAGAATGCGCCTAGCATCAATGTTTTTGAGGAAGTTGGCCGTCTCCGTGGCCATTTGGGACCACTAAACACAGTTGCAGCAGATCCAACTGAAAGGGCTACGCAAGTGGAGGAGAGGATGGTTATCTTCGAGTACATCGCTTCGATAAGGGTTACTTCGATTTCAACTACGAAGGGGAGAGGCAGGTGAGACAGTGAGGTTAGCGACGAGAATAAATATCAGGTCAATCCCAACAAAGTCTTTGCCTGGTTGAACACTTAAATGAGCCACCAAATCAACATTCTTGATTGCTGCCTCGCAAGAGAATAAGACTGTTTAGTACACCCAGCAACTTAAAAACTTCATCTCCCTCTTGCAACAGCAATCGATTGTGGACAAGAAGCCCACTTAAGAGGAGGTCATGATAAATGGTCAAAAGCGCATGGGTAGCAAGTAGATAGAGTAGAATAGCGCAAGATAAACTAGATGATTAGACACTTGAAATATTTAAACCATTGAACCGTCGTACTTTACCACATAAAGTCCAATTTCGTTGCCTTGCTTGATGATTTGAAGATTCAGTCCTATAACATCGGCACTCGTAACCTTCGACAGCATGTCGATAAAAGAATCACTCCACGTTGGCGAATATCGGGTTGCAGAAACTCTCACTCGTAGTACATTGTGCATCAGAGCTAGATATGAATCAACAAGCCAGTCTCTCAAACAGTCCACCGAGATTGCCAGTACATTTCTTTACAGCAACTCTCACCGAAAGCAAAGTAAAGCTCCGCAACTCTCACCAACAACCAGCTTATATAGATCTTTGGCAAAAATACTACTGCAGCTAATATGTCACCTCCAGCTCCGTGATCATAAGGTCTGCACGAATTGCGCACTCCAGCTCCGGCTATTGCTCCCGATGATGACAGAAGACTAGAAAACGAAGGAAAGGAACCATTGTTTTTTTGTTTTGGTGAGAACGAGAATGAATGTCTTGTGTTTTGTGGAAGTCCTTGGATTGTGTTGCTTTGGAGGCTACCTATTCTTGGACGATATCTAGAAGATGACACAATAAACAACCTAATCAAATAACTACCAAATTATTCTATAATATCTTCCGCATACATACGTACATACATGCAGACATATATACAGATATATATATATATATATATTTGAGTGGTGCCCCTACATAAAACCCGTGATTTAGCTAGACTTTCGAAGTTATTTGTTTCTTTGAAATTTAAGTCCACCTCCACACCGCCACTTCTCGCTTATCTAATATTGCAAAGAAAGAAATTTTATTTCAACAAACAAATTAAGTATTGCCCTCGTAGCTCAATGGTAGAGCGCGTCACTAGTAATGACGAGGTTGCCGGTTCGATTCCGTCCGAGGGCATAAAATTACGTCATCTTCGAATGTTTTTTTTTTTTTTGCCAAAATATAACAGGCTAAGATGTCGAATTAAATGTTGTGCATACTAACATGTTCTCTTCTTTGTGCATCTAAAAGGTAAGAGCTATTTTAAATATTTAAGAGCACATATACTTTCTTTTCCATTTGTAGTTCTTTTGCAACAACAAAAGCGAGGTGTGTGGGCCTGTAGTTTCCTCGCTTAGATTCTCCGCGTTTTCGTGTTAAATAGGCACATGCGAAGCGACTTGACTTCCAAAAAGTCACATGTAAACCCCCCCCCCCCCAAAATATATACAGCGATGCGATAAGCGTGTTATATTTCAACTTTAACCTACGGATTACTACTAACCTTAATATGTTAGGGTGTTTGAGATATTAAGATGAAAATGCATTTACCCACAGCCATCATCAGAATGCACGACTACAAAAGGGTCCGTCCTCTTGAACACATGACAATTCTTGGCATTAGAACTCGACAACGAAGGCAAATATTTCAGACTCTCTCACTCCCATACAGAAGAAAGCTTGAAGTGACGCACGTACGAAGAAAATAAGTTCGTCAGAAACTGAGGCTCACATTGCGACCGAGAAGACCTAAGATGTTTTGCAGCATCTAGCGAAAGGGTGCACGGATCGTTGCGAAAAGTGATTGGATGAGAATGGTCCATTCTGGCACTCCACACCCCCGAACATGTTGCTGATTCTGAAATTTCTCGCAAGAAGCCCGGCAAGTCATATCTCCATATCTTCGAACCGCCCAAAACACAAGGCTCAGCCCGCATACTCGAAGCATCATCATAAGCATCAGATATTTTGTGTCTGTGCGAACATGCCATTTCGAACGGCTCGAGCTTCGACAACACAGGAAGGCGATCACAGTGATTCAGATGCAACACATGGTACGCCCCACCCGTACGTCTGCCATGACATATTGATGTCTTGCGAACGTATGATGCAGTCATGTCCATCCGATATAAGAAAATGATATCTCCTACTGCTCCTCCTTCAGACCTCCAAAATACATAAGTAAACCACATACCCTTTTAATATTTCAGAAATAATGTCTACATCCGGTGCATCTGCTCGATACACGCAGGGAAGATATACTCAACAGCTCGATAACGATATAGTAATCATGTCGGAAAAGAAAGCTATCCCTCAGGTCCTGGGCGGCCTTAGATTTACTGCTCTCCTTCCTGTTCTATTCATGGCGATTTCATTTGCCCTCACACTCGTAGCCACGCTTTCGGGAACCAAAATTGGTATGATGGAAGATTATCACGTTATGACTGTAAGTAGATGGAACTCCCGATATACATAAGATGTTTACTAACAGTGTTAGCTCAACACCTCAGCCCTGGGACAAAATATTGTAGAATTCAAACCGACAACCTCAAAACGAGATCTGGGAAATCTGCTTGACGAACGAGACCCTTCCCTCCTCAATCCCTTTGCTGCTTCAACAGCTACTACAACAGCCAGTGGAACAGCATCTACTGCTACATCCACAGCAACAGGTCCCTTTGCTGCGATTGGCAGTGTCTTCAACGGACTTGTGAATAACATCACTGTCAGTATCGACGGAGACCTCACCGCTGCAGAAGCGTCGATAGTCGCTGCTCTGACGAAGGACCTCGGGATTTCTCCGTATTACACATTCCACATGGGCTCCCTTTGCAAAGGCAATCTCTCCAGCAATAGCGATCCCAATGCTCAGTTTCAACCAGCAACCTGCGAGAGCTATACAAATGCATCATCTGGTAAGCATCTTCCCTTGGCTTTATGTCGGTTTATTGACTTCCCACAGGTCTGTCCAATCTCACAACGGGCATCCCAAGTTCGTTGACGGTAGCCACGACAAATATTACAGTACCTGCTTTGGCCGAATTATCCCATAGTGGCTCCTTTCTCGAAGGTGCGAGTAGGCTTTTAGCGAACGCAGTTTTCGCCTTTTTTATCTTGAGCCTTATCGGGAGCGCCAGCACACTCATTCTATCGTTCATAAGCATATTCCTTCGAGGGAACAGATTTATCGTCTACGGAAACCTACTCTTCTCGACGATAGCCTTCATCTTCCAACTTGCAGCATCAATTAGCGTGACTGTAATTGCAGCCGGCACTAGCGTTGTTATCAATTCTTTTGGAACTGCTGTCGGTCTATCATCCAGCATGGGAATGAGATTTCAGGCTCTAATTTGGGTCAGTTTCGTCCTCATCCTCATAGCTCTGGGATATTGGCTCGCGATCTGGTTTGTAGAGTTTCGCACGAGATCTTATAAGGCTAGAAGCCGCACGCCGAACGAGATGGGCAATTGGTTTGGCATTCTGAAGGAGGTCTTGAGTGATTTGCGATTGAAGGAGGAGCCTGGTTCTTCGAGTTCTCGGTTGGAGATTGGTCAACCACAACTGGCCAAAACTCGAAGTTATGCGATGATATGAAACCGCTCATGGCTCCTTGCTCTCGGCAATTGTCTTTGTACATTAGCTGTGTAGAACAGTAGAATATTACTTGAAAGGAATGAAAAGAATGAAATGAATCTAAGCAATCTCTAGGGCTTGTGTCACTTGTTGGTAAACTTCTATTTTGTGGTACTCCAAGAGTCAGTTCTTCAAAACGGGTTCCACGTGATCCCCATTATTTAGACGATTGAAGATTTTAATTATTTTATGCTCCATCATTAAGTAGGCTAGAGCGGAAATGGAAGGTTAAAACTCCTCGGAGTATCGTTTCGGAGAGAACTCCTCAAAACGTTAACGATATGATATCCCATTATGAGTATCTTTGTCAACACTTGGGCCACAAGGATCGTGCACGATATTGCCGAGTTAACCAGGATTTGTAGCCAATAACCTCAATACGTATTGTTTTAACGACTCATAGACCAGTCATAAACGAGCAGAGCACTTAATCCATGTCTATTCGACAAATATACCCACGGCAGGATGTTTCGTGAAAAGAAGTTGATGGTGTGTAGTGAGCCATGAGAAGGCGATAAATATAGTGACAACTATGCCCCTGTTCGGCGCGACCCCTATTATTATTATTAGTGATAGTAAAAGAGCAAGCGATGAATTCTCACTAAATCCAAAAGCATTGGGAACTTTTCAGACACAACCTAAATGTTCCCCCTTTATATACAGAACTAAAGTGGCAATCTCTGGGTCCTCTTGTCAACTGAAAGACATCGACTCCAAGAATTCGAAAAGGTATGCGAAATAAAGTTTGAAAAGAAGTTCTAAGGCTATCTTGGTACAGTAACGAACGAGGGCAAAATTGAGATGTTAGTTGATGCCTCTACTTGAAGCATCTTGATGACCTTTACTAACTCAGCTACCATGCCTTAGATTGAAAACAAACCCAATGGGACCTTTGAACTAACCTTGAGTGGAAAAATAAGGTGTTCATTACTAAAATGAGACAGAAGGTCTCTCATGTTATTATATCTCCATTGGCACAGATCCTACCAAAGGAAAAATCCGGCAAGCTTGACGACAGTTCTCGTGTCATGATGGGTAGATGTCCAGGTTATATGAGCCTGCCTTCCATGGTAAAGTGATTGAGAAGCGTTTTAACCACGCATTCACGTCACTGTCCAGTATATTAAGATCTATACATCCAAATATAAAGGTTTAGGAGCTCGGGATATATAGAGCAAAAGGAAACAGAGCTACGACTAGCTCAACGATAAACTTAGGGAAATGGCGGATGTGGAATTAAATAAAACGAGGCAAATTCGGCATGTCCTAAAATACAATGTTGACCACCAAGAGCAATTCTAAGGAAAATCTGGCAGGAATAGATTAGATGAACGTTTTACAGAGCACTGCTGGTTTCTCAGGTTACATTTTCAGCCTACAAATGCAAAACGAGAGGGTGGCGATGAGAATGAAGATCCGCTACCAAGCAAGAATCTTTATCCAACTGCAAAAACCAATAATCAATGAATGTCAAACAAAAGTCTCCATTCTAACCGTTTTGTCATAATACACCGAGCGGTAAAGACCATTGACATCGCGATGATACGCAACTTGAAGGGTTTCTTATCCCCGCACTGATATCTCATGTCGAGTGATATTTCCCCTGCATCAATAAAGTTGTATATAGCGAGTAGACATTCCAAGGCCATTCATAATCCTACGTTCGAATCATTTCGAATGCCAACATTCCATGCGCACTTCTTGGACGCCTCTCGCCTCATGCAAATCCGCCATGTTTTTCGAAGACACTGAATTCAGACGAGCTGAGACTCCGATAATTTAATACTAGCACAACTTGGACTCTATCTTAGCGTTCTGCTTTTGGAATATCTGCAATAAGCCAGGCTATAAGCACACACTACAAGGGCCACGAGACGCTATCCCACTTGGAAAAAAACGCCATCGCGATCCTACGCATGCACAGCACTTGTCGGCCGCCTTCCGGTTAAGAACAATAACACGCCCTTTAAACCTGATAAATACGCGACATATGAAGATCAATACTCTAGACTCGTTGCACGGTGTTCCGGTGCCCGAAATAATTTAAGCTTGGGAAAATGAGATTATCGATAGCGCTCGTCGGCTCACATGGTACTACTTCTCCCATGTTCATAGAGGATAATAACTTGCGTCATATACATCGCGATGTGCAACAGAAAGAAGTGCGGCGTGAGGGCTGAAAGGCAAAGATTCGGTGGGATTTTGTGGGTGTAAGGTATGTGCTCAGCTCAGAGCTAGTGAACATAGGCTTCGGTGGAAGGTCAGCTGAAAAGTTCTCGGGGTGTTAGAGAACCGGGAAGCGCTATATGATAGCGCTTTTATTGCTGTAGAGTCATGTCTGAGGCGTGGAATGTAGGATCAAGAGGATGAAGAGACAGCTCCTGTGTGAATTGCGCTTTGAAGCGTCAATTCTTCTGTTTGAAGGATCCGAAATAGGAGTGATATGAAGAAACGAGGAAATAAAAGGTGGTGAGATGTGTGAGAGAGAGCTTGGTGTTGTTGATGCGTCGTTCTGACGCTGGGTCGGGTTAGAGTCACGTGATGATTGGGTAGGCATGCTTTCCACATTTCTTCAAACGTTCTTTATTCATTGGTTCGCTTACTCTAGTTAGCCCCCGTAGCTCTTCGCACAAGAACTTTCTGCTGAAGTCCCGAAAATAAATCTCCTCCGCGACTTTTCATCAACGACGACTTCACGACAACCTCACGACAACCCACCACCACCACGCCAAAGTTCATCTAAACCGCCAAGATGACCAAAGTCAACTCTGGTAAGTACAGAACCCATTCTGTTGCATCACACTGCCGCCTGCGCTTCCCTACGACTTGCGCCAAAGC
Source organism: Pezicula rhizophila (assembly GCA_022190145.1). Taxonomy (NCBI): domain Eukaryota; kingdom Fungi; phylum Ascomycota; class Leotiomycetes; order Helotiales; family Dermateaceae; genus Pezicula; species Pezicula rhizophila. Next base: position 25,400 of record JAJONI010000276.1, read on the forward strand.
TGAATCGTCAATAGCCGTTCACTCCTCAAGGAGAAAGTCCAGAAAGAGCCATTTCGATGCGCCATCCAGTGTCCGCCGCACTATCATGAGTGCTCCATTGAGCAAGGAGCTGCGCGAGAAGTATAACCCCCCAATTCTACCTCGAAGAAGTATTACTAACCAATGTTCAGGTACAATGTCCGCTCCATCCCCATCAGAAAAGGTTGAAAGCTCCTCTCGTATTAGAAGATAGAACCCAATTGATCCTAACTTGCTTGGCAGATGACGAAGTGACTATTGTCCGCGGCTCAAACAAGGGTAGAGAGGGCAAGGTGACCTCTGTCTACCGCTTGAAATACGTCATTCACATCGAGCGTGTCGTCAAGGAGAAGTCCAACGGCCAATCCGTCAACCTCGGCATCCACCCATCCAAGGTCGTTATCACCAAGCTAAAGCTCGACAAGGATCGCGAGAACATTCTGGAGCGCATCAAGGCCGGTCGCGAGATCAAGGAGAAGCTCAAGAGCAAGGCATAAGTTCGAAAAGTTTGGGATGTGTAATGGATCATACCTTGGGGGCATGGCGTTGTGTTCTGGCATTTCACACAAATGATTGAGCAGGTTAGTCTACGGGCTGCTGGCTACGTGTCCTAGGCATAGGTCAATGAAAAATCAAAGGCCATTTCACATCCTCCGTGCTTGCACGTCTGGTCCCTGTGAAATGCTCCTTGGGAGGTCCTCCCGAAGCAAAAAGTGTGGCGTACTGCGTCATGTTTTATGTTGCTATACTCCGCTTTGGGAGGAGGATTAACCTCCACTAACCATATAGGTTCCCTCACGAGGCTCAAGTTCACCGAGCATGTTTGGGAAGTGACTACTACCGCCATTTTATCTCCGCGTTGACCTCCTTTTTGGATACTATTAAGTCTTCGAGGTATACGTATGGCGAAGAAGGAATCCAAGGGTTGACTCCATTGGGGAAGCCCCTCTCGCCTGCAGACTGTCCTCTAGATCTTGATCAATTAGGAAGAGAGTTTGATGGTTAGGGACATGATCTTCCATTCTTCCATTTACATTGTTTTCCAACTGCCTATTCTATAACATATGTGTTTGGTCCAATGAATTATACCTATTATTCTGATGATGCTGCTTTCAATCTTCTATCATTCCCGGCCCTGCTTATAAATTGTGAGACATTTTTTATTCCCCTCCACACACGACTCCTGATGGTTTCTTGAGTTTGCTTTTCGTTGAGTTGCACAAAAACTGAGAACTGACATGTGCTGAGGTTTTCACATATTTCCGAGTGCAGAGCCATCCGAGTCTTCGTATCTTTGCCAAATGCCTTCCTTCTCAGCTGAACCATACATACTAGGTTGTGGGGGAAGACGGCTCGTGAATGGGGATAATATGCCGAGGTGCACGCCTTGGTGCTACCAAATTCCCGTCCGGCTTCCAAATGCAGCCGTCTAATTGCCACAACTTTTAACCCGCTTGAATCGAATGCTTATGGAATGCTTTACCCATTACCTAGTAGATCAATACAAAATGTTGGCAAGGAATTAGTAAGTGGCAACATTGGTGTTACGTAGTACACTTTTCGTTTGTAGGCCGTTGTCTTAACTTGTCCATTAATTTCCCCATCAGTCGGCAAGGCTGCAAGCTCGTCTTTAACCTTATCCTTACATACATCCTCTAAACTTTTGGACGTTAATGTATGAACAATGTTCCGGATCGCCAGGAACACAAACATGCGAAAGAGGAAATACACCCGCCAAAAGAAACCATCCATACTTCAGCTTTTGTTTTCCTCCTTGTTCAATTGGTTCCAAGTGGATAGACGATCAAGTATTCCGCCGAGTCTAAGCGTTAAGATTCTCCAAGCACGGGAGCTAATTACGCAAGAAGTGTATGTGACTCCCGAACGGGAACGGTTGTGTAGATCATCCATCCTCTTAGGAGAAATCTCAAAAGCAAATCTTGAACGGTTATGTAGATCATCCATCATTTCAGGAGAAATCTCAAAAGCAAATCTTGAACGAAGTGTAGATCATCCATCATTTTGGAAGAAATCTCAAAAGCAAATCTTGAACGGGGAATCTATTGAACCTACTTTGTTATGTGGGCCTCCCTCGGCATCTTTCCAAGATCCAAAGGGACTTCTCAATTTTAGATCTTGGGCAGGTTTATATAGCATGGGGGATGGAGAGCATATATAAACCCATCGTTCAATGCGTTATTTGTGTACTATCTAGACAAACACACCCAGTTCCCTTCCTGATCTATCAAAATGGTTTCCATCAAGACTGTAGCAGCACTTGCGGCCTTTTCTATTCATTATGTCTCCGCCTTCCCTTCCATCGCGCTCGAAGCAGCCTCTATAGCAGCTCGAGATGCAGAGCTATCAAAACAAGCAAAGGCTGCACACGAGAAACGTGTAAACGGCATCTTGCCAGGCTTTAACGCTGCAGCACAGCTCATTGACGTCTCTGGAGCGCACGCCTTCACTCCACCAGACATCGAGGGCGGTGACTTACGGGGACCTTGTCCAGGACTCAACGCTTTAGCGAACCACAACTACCTTCCCCATGATGGTTTCGCCACAATCTCTCAATTTGTGCAAGCCACTAACGAAGTTTTTGGAATGGGGTTGGATCTCGGGACCTTTCTTGCTGTGTATGGAACCGTTATGGATGGGAATCCGCTGTCCCTAAATCCAGGTTGGTCAATCGGAGGGCCACCCCAAGATCCCAGCGAACAGAACCTATTCGGTAACCTCCTCGGTCTTCTGGGGGCCCCAGGCGGTATCTCTGGATCACACAACAAATACGAGACGGATACATCACCCACACGAGGAGACCTCTATCGATTCAGCAACAACTACGACCTCCGAATCGACCAATTCCAAACCCTCTTTGACCTTCAACCAGACGCTGCAACAGCAAACTATAACCTAGAAGTACTAGCAAAAGAACGCAAGATCACATTCGAACGTTCAGTAGCCAATAATCCCTATTTCTTCTACGGGCCATTCACAGGAATTGGAGTGTCGCAAGCAGCACATACATTCATCTACCGCTTCATGTCGAACAAATCAGCCGAGTGCCCTGAAGGGATCTTGAATCAGGATGTTCTGAAGTCTTTCTTTGCTATTGAGGGAGAAAGCGGGAGTTTTACTTATAAAGCTGGGTATGAGAGGATTCCTGAGAATTGGTATAAACGCGCTATTGGTGATGAATATACCATTCCATCCTTGGTAACCGATATACTTTATTTGTAAGTTTCTTCTTTCGCCTCCAGCAAAACTCAACTAACCTTATAAAACAGTGCCTCACAGTTTCCGAATACCCTATCAGTAGGTGGAAATACAGGCACAGTAAACTCATACACACCACTCGACCTCTCCGATTTAACCAACGGTGTATTCTCCGCTACAAATCTCCTTGAAGGCAACAATCTCGCCTGTTTCGTCTGCCAAGCTGCGACACTTATGGCACCTGATTTTTTGAAGGGAATATATTCTGATATTACGACACCTTTAGCTATGTTAAATGCGGCTGCTGGTAATGCTTTAGCTGGATTGAGTTGTCCTACTATGATGACTATGGTTACGGGCCAGTTTGCGAAGTATCCTGGATGTGCGATATAGTCGTAGAATTTCTACTGAATGGACAGAATGGAAATTCGAAAGGAGTTAGGTTTTCATCCTAATGATCGAAACTAGAGTGCTGGTCTAGACTGAGTAATATAAAATGCCTCTTGCATGCCATAAGTAGTAGAAATCAAAGGGAAAAGTCTAGTATATATTGTTAATTCCTATACACATCAGTGATTTTACTTATCCTTAAGCGTCATATTCCTTGACGAGTCCCTGTGCCATTCAACCATGATCCGACTTCGAAGACAGTTACTCAAGCCGGAGTAAGATTTGGCATATGTTACTTTTGAACTAGGTACATAGTGACATGACTTTGACCAGGTTTTTGTCTGCTGTTTGGTGCTACTGTCGAAGCAGTTATTTGTGAGATAATCCCAACCTGCTTTTCCAATGGGCTTTAAGGTTACTGTATAATACAACTCATAGCAGTTTTCAAAGCTTACAAAGACACTTGAAAAAAAGCTGTCAGATTTTATAGCTTTTTGATGTACTAGTCTTCTTTCTCGGGGGATTATACAGATATCTAAGACCATTTGTGGAACCATATTT
>JAJONI010000277.1:0-29552 GCA_022190145.1 Pezicula rhizophila
TATAGCTATAATCAACAAGTGTTTCCTTACTAACCCTAATTCTTATAATCTCTATAAGATATAGAGAGGAATTCACAAGGGCAGGATAGTCTATAGTTACCAAATCGCTTGTATTCTGTCTTAAAGCACGAGTTTAAGTACAGGCTAAATACTAACGCGAATATCTAAATTTGGCGACATAGTGCTATTGCTATATATCACGGTAGCACTTACGGCGGGCAGGCTAAGTTCAAAAAGGAGCTCGATATCTGAGTGGGAGCAGTAGTGACTTAGAACGATGCACAAGCATGCTATACTACTGAACTTGCTAGGTCGCTCTATGCCTAAGGGATTAAGGAGGCCCTAGGACATATAGCGTCAGCACAGGCTAAATACTACCGCTCATAACAGAATACGAAAGAAGCCAGTCGCTCTGTAATACTCGAGACGGAGACGGAGAGAGCCAGACCCAGAGCCCAGAAGTAAAATAGCGACGAAGAAGAACCTCCCCCAACCTTCCATTGCAGCTAGGCTTGCACCTCTTAGAATTCCAGGGATGCGTACACAGGACTCATTTTCGTAGCGGCTGCGCTCATCACTATAAGCAGCACCGCACACTGAAGGAGATCAACCGCATACTCAGGCGACTGCTAACCGTCATAACCCTAAACAACCTTGGCTTCATTGGGGCGAAGAGCTTTTCAGGGGCTAGAATAGGGCATCGTGCAAACAAACACAACACGAGAGGTTTATTTCTGCCATAGCCTGGGTATCTCAACCTCATTCGTTCAAAGAAGCAAAACAAGATTGATCACCGCCCTGAAGCCCCTGTACAGATGATACTCAGCATCATGTTCGTATCCTTGCATACTGAACTTCAATGCCTTCTGTAAGTCTTCATCGTCCTTGTCCTTATCCTCTGTCCTATGTCGCTATGGCGCGGCCCTTGCCTTTGTTCTGATAGTGCTGTTGTTCCAAAAGGCTTTGCTTCTTCACATACTCCATCACAATCTCTTCGTCCCTCTTCTCTTGTGTTGTTTTCTCCCCCTGCTGCTGTCCCTGTTGTTGCGCCTCGAACTCGCTTTGCGTGGTGCCCGCAAGATGCCCCGGATCATACGAAGAGGATTGCTGGACGCCTGGTGACTTACCAGCCACGGCTGCGGCCTCCTTCTCCGCCATCTTTTTGGATTTTTTCCTTGCCTGCTCAAGCTCCTCATCGCCCTTCTCGTCATTGAGAGCCACATCCGACTCCCATTCACTGTCACTGCCCCTCCTCCGTCTCTGTTCCCTTAGACTTTGGGTGATGACTTGCTTCAGCTGTTCCTCATATTCCAATGCTTCGCGTGCGTGTTGCTGAGCTTCAGCTTCACTGGTCTCCATAGCCTGGCGTAAATTCTCCTGATCTGCCTGGTGATGATGATCTGCAGCTTCTTGTCGTTGATGCTGAAGCTGAGACGTCTCCTGGACTGACAATCGGATGGTTTCGTTGATTTCAGCCGCTCCCAGCGATTCCTCGGGTGTCGTGTACGTATTGGCAGAGCGCAAAGGGGACTCTGAACCACCGCCCAGGGGGGCGAGCATAACACTCTCGGGATCTTGGGTCGAAGCAGCATCTGCACTGCTCGCTGAGTAAGTGGAACTAACAGTACGTCCGCCATTTTGAAGGGCCTCTCTGCCCTCCATGTCCATGTTCATCTTTCGCTGTGCTTCTAGGATATCTCGCACCATCTCGTCAGGATTGCGTTTTTTCTTCTTCAGGTATTTCTGGATTAGCTTCCAACGAACGATAACGTCTTGCTTTTCTGCGTCAGAGCTCTGCAGCCACTCCTCGTATCCTTGAGCTGCCCTGGACGCGATGATGTAGTTCTGCACATTGCTGCTGCCGAATAACTTCTGCACCTCTTTGTGTACCCCTTTCATTATATAACCAGGGATACCAAAGAGGGCAGCGCCTGGCTTGGTTACAAATCCTCCAATCCCTTTGCCGATTCCTTTGAGAAAGCCCCGAGTACCCTCTTTCTGGGCGCCTTTCCAGGGCTGAGTGGCCAGGCCAGTAACGCCATCGTACCAGCCAAAGGCAAACTCTTTTCCTACTGCCTTGGCACCTGACTTGAAATCGCTGACTTGTTGTTGAGGGCGCACCGTATCGTCTCCCCAGAGCTTAGGGGCATTGTGAAACCCTTCGGTAATGCTCACTGAGAGTTCCATAGGTGACTGCACAGCAGCCTTTACTATACGCCCGATGCCTTTGCTCGTGTGCACGCCGGTCTGGCGCAGCATGTCATGGTCCTTGCTGGAGCTTGATCCGATGCTTGAAGTGGGAGTTGACAGACTGGAGAGGTTGGGAGGGCTCCGAACACGACTAAGAGATTCCTGCACATTCAAGCTCGTCGTCATCTGACTTTGTTCTAGCGACGTTGGCCGAGTTAATCTCTCTCCCTCCACATGTGAGGTCTCGCTTCTCCTTCCCACGGTCGGCACTGATGATGATGCTTGGGACTGCTGCTGTCGGCTGGACCCAAACGGAATCAGCAAAGCTTTCAACGTCTCCGATGGAAAATCGGCTACCCCCATCGCCATGCTGCTGATGGCCCCAAAAACTGCCGTTGAAAATCCAGATATTGGATCCCAAGGACCTTCGTCGGTGTAGTATTCTTGTGGTCTAAAGAGCTTCAAGTCATGGAAATCTACTAGATTTGCATTGGCCAACGTACAGGCAGCAAAAGCGCTCAACCTGACCTGGGTGCGCTTAATGCGCCACGCAGCGGCTCGAGATGGTGCAAGGGAGCAACGGAGTCGGTCAACCTCGAGATATTGATGGAACGACTGAGCACCCATGTCGCTGTCTCGCTCCTCCGCCGCGATCTTGCTTGCGAGTTCTTTGGCACGTTCCAGGCTTTCAGGTTTGAGACAGAAGTTGATGGCATCGGCTAGTTTGTCCGCTGTGACTTGTTTGTAAGGGATGGGATCGGGGCCAGCGCCTGCTCGCGCGACCATGGCGCCCCAGAAAGGCTGGTCTCCAAAGAAGGGAACGACTACAGTTGGTCGGCCTGCGGTAATGCCTGCCGCTGTGGTTCCTGCGCCACCATGGTGAACGACGCACGAGACGTGCTTAAAAAGCCAGTCATGCGGCACGTTGCCTAGCATGAAGACGCCGTCGGGGATACGAAGCTCGTCCACACCCTCGCCTACACCTATGCCTCCCCAGCCCTTAGAAAGGAGTACACGCTGGCCAGTCTTCCTCACAGCCTCGAAGATAAGCTCCGTCATGGCATTAGGATCGTCCAAAACGATGCTCCCGAATCCTATGTAGACGGGCGGTAGACCGGCGTCGAGAAATGCCTGGAGGTCAGGCGCAGGCGTGTAGTTAGAGGCCAAGCTACTGAGAAAGTAGAAGCCGGAGACGGATATATGAGGGCCCCAGTCATTCGGTTTGGGTATCAGGGCGGGAGACCAGCAGTAGGTGTGAGGGACTTTGAGACGCTGGAGCATCCCGGGGGCCCAGATCAGACTCACGGGATCTAAACCGAGACACTTCACGCGAAATCGGTTGATGATGTCGCCTAGGCCCTGCCATACGAGGACTTCGATCATAGCATAACTTATGTAATTAGTGAGTTGAGGGTCGGCATTAGAAGATTGGATATTGGCCAGCGGATGGGGAAAGGCCTGGGTGGGAGAATATGGCATAGTGAACATGATATGGAGAGGGATGCCCAGCTTCTCTGCGCAATGGATATGGGCAAAGCTTGGAGGGTTGGCGATCATGCAGTCGGCGACGAAGGGTCTTGCTGCAGACTTGGAAAGGTCATCATCGTCGGCAGCACAAAGACTCATTCCGTCACCGGCTTTGTAACATGATCGCCAGCAGCCTTGAATGTACTCGGCAACATCTCTTCTTCGCTGACCGACATCTCCACTTAGTAGACTGCGAAACCCCGGCATTAGGCTGGGATTCTTGACCATGAAGGCCATTAGCCGGGAGGGGTCACCACCGATGCTGAAGAATTCCAGGCCATTCTCCTGCACAAAGCCCTTGAAGTTGGGATGAGTCGCCAGACGTACGCGATGGCCGTAGGTGTTTTTTAAGACTTTTCCCAAGGCAACGAAGGGTTGCACGTCTCCGCGCGAGCCCACGACCTGGATGACGACGTTTAAGGGCGGCGGTGGAGGAACTCCCTCCTTGCCTCCTAAGGAAGAGGGAATGTAGGGGAGAGGGGGAGGCGGGCAACTATCTTGGTCTTGGACACTCTGGACATGTTGACGTAGGGCAGGAGTAAAGATCTGGGACAAACGGCGGTTGACCTGGTTGATGCGGATGTTGACACGGCCGTCGTCGGTGACACGGGCACCTAGGCCATCTTTTTCGTCGCGGATCTCGCCATAGATATTGCCGTAAGCAGGAGGGGGCATGTCGTCCTCGGCCGCATAGACGAGGTCAGTCTCTTCTTGCAGGAGGGCCTCCTGAAGCATGGATTGCTGTATAACAGTCTCTGGGACTGGATGGCCCTCTTTTGAGGGAGGAGGTTGGATGGCCATGGTGAGAATGGGAGAAGGTAGGCTGGGTTGACCTTAGTTGATCACGGTATATATATGTACATATATGTATGTATATATATTACGATGTCGCTGGAGAGCGACTTAGGCGAGTGACTGAGTGAGGTGACGCGGCTGCAGGGAGATCGTACTTATATCGTACCTATATCGTACCTATCTATGCTTACTTGTCTGCTTACATAACTCATGTCTATCGCTTCTGATTCGTCTGTTCGTACACTTGCTAGCGCCTTCGTGACCTCAAACAATCTGACAGGCATTAAAAGCTGCGCCGAATAGTAAGCACAGATTTTTCCGTTACAACTACACTACTAAAGTCTTTACAACTACCCTCTCTCGCTTAACGTGCATCATGTTGTGTTTGAACTTCTATAGCTTGTGTAGTCGTAAAGATTTCAGTAGTGTAGTTATACCGTTTTCCTTCATGGTCGGTTAGTGCGTTAAACTCTTGCTGCATGTCAGATGTCATTATGCTTAAATCGACGTCACCTCCTATTCTCTCTTTCTCAATTCCCATACTCGACATTTTTTGCAACTCTCAAACATGATGAGACTTGAGATGGCGATAGATCAGGTTCAGCAACGCAAACGACGATGCGGTCCAAAGGTGAGGACAGGATGCGGAACTTGCAAGTAGGTTCACACTGCACTCTCCCAGATGGACAATTAACCCACAGAACTTTCAGAGTTAGGAGAGTCAAGTGCGACGAAGCCAGGCCGAGTTGTCAGCGGTGTTCAACGACCGGACGAAAGTGCGATGGGTATCGTAGCGATATTACGATATCCAGTCAAGCACCCGACAACTCTACAGACCTCATCCAACGAATCTCTGTACATATACCAGGGAATGCGGATGAGAAGAGAGGCTTCGATTTCTTTCTTCGGAATACAGCAGCGGAGCTATCTGGCTACTATGATTCTTCATTTTGGGAAAAACTAATACTGGCTGCTTCTGCACAAAAGTCTTCTTTACGGCACATTGTGATAGCAATAGGCGCCTTGCATGAAGACTTCTCACGGAAGAGGCTTGTGCCCTCAACGCCGTTAGCGGAGAACCAGAAACCCCAATTCGCACTGAACCAGTACGCGAAAGCGATGGGAGCACTGCGGAGGTCTCTTTCAAGAGGGAAGGAGGAACCGCTTACGGCGCTCATGTCCTGCATACTATTTGTCTGTTTCGACAGCCTACGAGGTTGGTTCGAATCAGCCATGGTCCATCTTCAAAGCGGGCTTAGGATTCTGCGAGACATGAGGAGGTCGTCTACAGGGAATCATATCATCGAGGACAATATTGCTCCTCTTTTGATGAGATTGTCGATGCAGTCTATTATTTACGTTGAGACAAAAAATACGCATTATCAGACAGCCCTGGCTAGAGAATTGATGGACGTCTTCGGGAAAGAGATTGTAATTTCGGAAGAATTTGAAAGTTTAGATGAAGCTCGGAATGCTTTGACTCAGGCTGCAGATGGATTGTTCACGGTAGGCTACATGTGGGAGTAAGTACATTTTCTCAGTCCTCTAGATTAAAGCCTTGAAGCTATCGTTTCTCTGCTAAGCACATGCTGACTTGAAGATACACAGTGGAGATCTACCTGTCGTTTTACAACCCACAGAAAGCTTCGATATAATCGACAAATACACGTCCCAGTTGTCTCTTTGGAACCGCGCATTCGAAAAATTCATGGTATCCAAAAGCAAAGATCTCACCAGCAGAGAAGTGCGAGGCGCCGCACTCTTAAAAATACATTACACGACGGTGAAAATCATGGCTGGTGTCCGTCCTACCATTAGTGATATAAGAACTGTGTTCGAAGCACTGAACGCGGAGAAATTCTTAGAATTTTTGGACGACTTTCAGATTGTTATCAACTTGACAAAAGGGTTAATTGCAGCTGCGGAACAAGATGCGAAGAATGGAAAGCCGCCTCTTACTTTCAGCAGCGATTTGGGCTTGATAGGACCGCTTTATTACGTCTGTGTCAACTGCCCTACTGTCTCTATTCGAACAACGGGAATGGAGCTCTTGTTACGGTGTCCGCGACAAGAGGGGATGTGGAACAGCGTTCTAATCGCTCAAATAATCCAACAACACTGGGAGCTTGAAGCAAGATACAAGGAAGCGAAAGAAATTGGTGTAGAAGTAGATGAATTTAAATTTCCAGTGTCGTTTAGCGATATTTTTAATCTAATCTTTGGAGACAGGATGAAGTAGAGAGTTCTAGGCAGCTAGACGCAGGCATTCGCGAGACCTAGCTTAGTAAAATTAGCTCTTATTGCTAAATGCTCCTAGAGCTAGAGGTATTTAATTTTAGTAGTGTAAAATGGAAGTAAATAGAGGTAGCTTATTAAAGTAGCTAATAGGTATTAGAATAAAATAGTTATTTAAGTAATTTAAATATATGATATGATCATTCCGAGTGCTGTTGATGATGACCATGGCACCCCGGCGAATAAGAATTCCGCGGCCTTGATCAAAGAAAACTCACTCCTACGGTCACGGGTTGCCCAGCTTGAGCTTGCACTTGCCTTGAGGTTAACAATCGGTCTTGCCCTGTTAGCACAAGCCCTCCGTTTGCCGAGCTTATCGACGGCATCTCGGAGGGACAAGTATCTTAGAAAAAGAGTCTTAATCGTATCGAGCACTTTGAATCTACCTTTGAGGCTTGGTCGAAGGGAAAGCAAAGAGAAAGTAACGAGAGCGCGATCACGGATGCGTCTTTGTAGCTTAACACCCAAACTCTCCATTCGGGAGCAATCTGTAGCACCCGTTTTGCACAGGGACTGGCGTCATGGCGTAGCTATCAATGTAAGATGTGATACTTGTACAATACAATCAATTTGGTTTTATCACAAGAGTCGAGCGTATGTACCTTATTCCACCTGAACCGAAAGCGCCGCAATCTAATAACTCTTCATGCCAGCCAGCTTGAGAATTTGATCAGTTTCCTCCGGTTTCTCCAAAGGCTCATTGCGCTCCCAAGGATCAAGATGCCCATCTATCATGGCTTTTCCATGCCCATAGATGTTGCAATGAGGCCAGTGGGTTGTCGCCTCGTACCGCTTGAAGAGCTCTGCCTTAAATTCGCGATCCTCCTTTGTCGCAAGTGCCACTGGCGTGTAGCAGATATACATCACCGTGCGAACGGTGTCATTTTCCGGCAGCTGGACATGATGGATGGTGCGTGAATCCCACAAAATGAGATCTCCCGGTTCGGCGTTGACCTTGATCAACTTGCAGCCTCGGTCTGCAAACCACTGAACCTGCTCCTCGGTGAACATGTTGAAATCGTAATGCTTTGCAGGCACCAAGGACCGATCTCCAGGGGGATTGGTCTCGAAGTACTTCTCAAAGAGCGCTGAGGAGCCGACCATGAGGAGTAGTCCACCGTCTTTGGGACCAGCTGGCGTGCAGCAGACGAGTCCTTGCACGCAAGCAAGCCCTTTGCGTTCGGGAGCTTGGTCGACGTGCGGCCAAGGAGTGAAATCATGGAGAGAGGGTTCAGGGAGGGTGATATTGAACGTATCGAATGACACAAGGAGCTCATCGGTGCCCCAAAGCTTGATGAACGGTTCCATGACCCCTGGTTCTCTGGCAAAGGTCAGAACAAAATCATACGTATTTTCCAGAAACTAGTACAGAGATCGAAGCAGTGTTTCGCACTTACGTTCTAGCATCCCACATGAACTTCTCATGGGCTGCACAATAGTTCAGATACATGTGTCTGAAGTTCTGAGGCAGATTCTCTTTCTTCCATGTGCCTTTGTCATCCCAGGAAAACCCATTGTCGAATGATCCCAGCCAGTCTCGGGCCTTGCGAGCGTAATACTTGGTAGCTTTCTCCGGGGGAATAGCTCCTTTGAAGACAGCATATCCGTTCTTGAAAAAATCATCCCTCCAGTCATCATACTTTGCCGCGGCATTTTCTTCTAGTGATGGTGCCATAGTTTCGTGTATATGGTTTGAAATTAGAAAGATGCGGTTGTTAAGGAAAGCTAGAGATTGCCTTTTGGCAGTTTATAAGCTAGCACACTTCCCACGGATTTACGGCGATACTTACAATTCATTCTAATATAATCTCCATACGATCTCGACCGTGTCCGCGCAACAAAGATGGCCTGATGACCCCAGAGATAAGTGCAGAAGTAGATCTCTCTCTCGCATATTGCAAATTATCTCCAACGGTGGATCAAACCTTGCAAAGTACTGTACGTCACCTGAGATGTTGGGACTCGCGCGAGCTCGCGCGAGATTCTGTACAAAGGCTGGGGAAAGGAACCCTGGAACGCTCCAAAGCTCGGTTTGTGGGGGTTTTCCGCGAGCCGTGAGCTTTGCATAACCCACACGGGAGCTACAGTAGCAATGCACCGGGATCCCCAGACAGGGCATGTACCCTATAGAAATTAGCTACAGGCTCTCGTTACCTTGCTGATTTAGCGAATACAGGGAGAGCTTATACTTTGCCATCATAGGCTTTTGTGCCCCGGGAATAAGCAATAGCCCTGTAGCCAATTTGAGAGTTATTATTTCCAGGGCCTTGCTCCGTCTTATAGGCTTCTGTTGCCTGGCCACAGCGTGCATATTAGCGAATACAGGGTACGAAGCCCGGTAGGTAGTCTTATGACTTTTTGCAGTGACCTCCGTACTCTTTGGTCGACTTGATGGGCCCCAAACCGCATGCGAAATCCCACTCGAGCTGCAAGCCCCGGGATTCCCATATTCTCCACATGAAAATATTCACTATAGTGTATAGTTTCTGATCGGAAACATGATGCTGGAGAATAGACTTCGGACTGGTGATGCTTGTAAACGCCGTTTAAACCCGACTTGTTCGTGGTCAAGTTGTGTCTGCCCCAGCTGCCTTGATCTTTTTCGTCCTTCAGAATTCAACTCAATTGTCGTCGTCACTAAAAACCCTTCATTCTTGAACTTCCTTGCGGAGGACACATTATAAAAATTTCCAATAAACATCCACGTTCATCAAGATGCCTGCTCCAGTCCAACACGGCCTAATCAAGATTGAACCTCCTGAGATTGGGAAGAACAATTACCAAGGTTTCAATCCACGGCAAGAGATCCTACCCAAAGGTTGGAATGGATATCAAGGTCGCACCCTTCCATGCGACATCCTCGTCCAGCACGACTACGGAGTCAAGGTTCGCGATGGCTGCACCTTGTACTGTGACATCTATCGCCCACCGAATCCAACTGGCAAGGTGCCAATCATCATGGCATGGAGTCCGTTCGGCAAAAAGTTCAACGGCGTATCATTTCTGAAGATGATTCCGTGGGGACTTGGAATTCCAAAGGATGTATTGAGTGGATTGGAACGATTTGAAGGCCCAGATCCCGCAGAGTATGTGTCGCAGGGCTATGCTATCGTCAACGTCGATGCTCGCGGTTCGGGTGATTCAGAGGGATCGGTTGTTATCATGGGACAGCAGGAAGCAGAAGATGGATATGATGTTATCGAAGCACTTGCGAAGGAGGAATGGTGCAATGGCAATGTTGGACTTGCAGGAAACTCTCACTTAGGCATCGTTCAATGGTTTATCGCATCGTTGCGACCTCCGTCCCTCAAGGCAATTGCACCTTGGGAAGCAGCTGGAGACCTCTACCGAGAGCAGTTTGTGAGAGGCGGAGCTTGGGATAGTGGACTCTTCGACTTCATCACCAAACATATTATCCATGGATACAACGGCTTAGAGCACTTTGCAGAGATGTACAGGCGAAGCAAGCTGCAAAACGCATACTGGAAAGACAAACGGGCAAATATCAAGAACATCAACATACCAACCTACGTGGTGGCTTCTTATTCTACTTTTGTCCATACAATGGGATCGATCAGAGGGTTCATGGAGGTCGACACGAAAGACAAATGGCTGCGATGGGATCCGTATCAAGAATGGTTTGACCTCTGGGCCATCGAAGAGTCTCGCAAGGAGCTGAGTGCATTTTTTGACAAGTTCTTGAAAGGGTTGGACAATGGCTGGGAGAAGACGCCTAAAGTGCGTTCTACCTTGCTCCGCTTTGGGGACCGCGACCCGATATACCCAATTGTTGAAGACAACTACCCTATCCCGCGAACCCAGTACAAAGACCTATTCCTCGGCAAGAATGGAAGTCTGCACTTGAGTGCTCCAGCTGAGACCGGCTTTCTGAGCTACAATTCTGAGAGCCAAGGACCAGAGATCGAGTTCGTGAGCTTCACCCACACGTTCACCGAGACAGCGCGTCTAGTTGGAATGCCAAAGGCAGTTCTCCATATGTCGTGCGATGCACTCGATGATATGGTCGTCTATGTGTTAATTCGAAAGCTGGACAAGGACGGCAATCCGATGCTGAATCTGAACATCCCGTGGAGCAACGCACCCATCAAATCCATGTCGGAAGTAAATCCAAAAGACCACCATAATTTACTCTTTTATTTTGGACCCATGGGAATCCTGCGAGCGTCCCACCGCACAATAGATCCATCTATGTCGATTCATCCGCAGTACCCATTTCACCCCCATGACAAAGTTGAGAAGGTCACCCCTTCGACTGTGGTCGAGCTGCAGATTGGCCTCTGGGCGATGGGCATCGAATATGAGAAAGGAGAATCTTTGAGAGTCCAGATCAGTGGTCAATATCCGCTGTTCAAGGATTACACCGAGGTGGAGACGGTGAATGAAATTGAGGAGCGGAACAAGGGAACTCACAAGGTGCACTTCGGCGGCGAGTATCCTAGTAGAGTCATTCTTCCATTTGTTTAGATGCAAGTTACGCATTCTATCGACTCACTTCCCAAAGAAATATTGCTCCCAAACGTGAACTGTATATATATATTATGATGAGCCTTAGTAGTTCATTTGACAACCTTATAACT
The DNA here is from genome assembly GCA_022190145.1 of Pezicula rhizophila. Taxonomy (NCBI): domain Eukaryota; kingdom Fungi; phylum Ascomycota; class Leotiomycetes; order Helotiales; family Dermateaceae; genus Pezicula; species Pezicula rhizophila. Next base: position 11,406 of record JAJONI010000277.1, read on the forward strand.
ACGAACATGATTGAAGGAATTTTAACAATCACCACTTTGCATTGTGCAACCGAGGCCCAAGGCAACTGCTACTTATCTATATACTATACCTCTTTCAATTTTCTCTGAACTCTGCAGTGCCTCATCATCATCTTCTCTGAAGCGCTCGAACTCCAAGATACATCCCAGTTATTCCAGCCGCCGCTGTCACAATCGCAACACCCTTCACCAAATACTCAACTTGCACAAAAAACCCAATTCTTTTGCCGCTGGGCTCTGGCCGTGGCGGCGCAATCATCTTTGCATATGCCGCTCTAATCTCGGGAACCGAAGTCTCCAGATCAGCAGAAGAAGGTGGTCGCAAGACAGTAATCTGAGAGCGAGAGAATAACGCAGTGGGATAAATCGAGACGTTGTGTTCCGACGAGAAGACTTCGAAGTCTGCAATGCAAAATACGAGTTAGTTCACGTCTAATTCAAAGAAAGTTCTTAAGAAAAATGAGGATTACCAACCAGGCTTGAGAAGGGTACCAATTCGCCCGACAAAGAACGCAGATGCAGGGATCCAGTCTCGAACGTATGCAATATGCTTTTCGGAACCGGGACTGAAAAGTGTGAGCTGCTTGATGGGCTTGTCAAGCTCGAGAATCAGATCTAGCGTCTCGTCCAAGGAGGTTACAGCGACGAGTAAAAGGCCCCCGCAGTTCTCGACTGGTTGCAAGCATTTGATGAGTCTGCGCGATAATGATGATATCTGTTCAGGCGATCTGGTAGCTAGATCCAAGCAGAAAACATCGGTGCCTATGGTTGAACAGTCTTGCGTTTGTAAGTCCTTGAGGATAGGTTCCGGAGCAAGCCGCTCTTCTTTGCGCTGCAAGACTGCTAGGTTCTCGGATAATGCATTCAGATCCTCCTTCCGGATGAAAACAGCAGAGAGACGGTCGGAAGGCAGTTTGTGGATTGTCGAGTTGTTGAGGATGTCGCTGACAATTGCTTTCCAGTCTTTGGCTCCTTCGTCAACAATTGCAAAATTAAGCCAGCCCGATGTAGAGTAGAAGTGCGCCCTAGGGGATTGCATAATGGAGGCGTACTCAGAGGACGCCTCATTGGCGTCTGGAAGGCAGTAGGTTAGCATGCTATTTGCCCCGAAAAATGCAACCGTAGCTGTGCCGGTTCACTAACATACCAAATATCGAGATGTGGTTCATCCCCGAAATCTGAATCTCTGATGTACTTATCCCTGGGACAAAGAAGATCGTATTTGAATCTAAGTACTTCCGCCATTGTTGCTGCAGGCATCTGATGAGACGGTTTTCGGAGCCCAAAGAGGTTGCCAGTATGACAACATTCCCGGCAGCAATTGAAGCTGCCAGAGGAGCAAGCCCGTGTCTGACGAAGTTCGGGGAGTTGCACAGGATAAGAGCCACGCCAACAGGTCGTTCAAAAACGTTTACCTTTCCCGCATGCACAGATATTGTTGCTCTGCCATGGGATTTCTCCTTTTCCAGCCGCGATATGTGACAGTGGATCTCCTTGACCAAGATGGCTATCTCTCGTTCGTAGAGAATAGGTGAAACGGATTGAGCTTTTCGTCACTTTTAGCTTGCTTGTAGTTCGTAGGAGTTTTCATGGTAATACGTACATTCAGACAGTGTAGCAACGATTGTATCCCGGGCATGCAGGACAAGTTGGTGCAGGCCGTGCAATTGAGGAAGTCGCCATTTCTTGTCCAAGGCAGTGTAATTTGATCGCCACGAACTTTGAGCAGCAGAGGCAACTTCCGCAAAGGACGACATGAGTATGGAAATGATGGATGGATTTAATTTTAATATAATTTTCAATTATGAGTCTCACAAAATCATCCAACATCAGGAAGAACGTACAAAGCAATATCTGGTACGGAGAACTAGTGGGGAACGGTTACCTACGGAATAAAGAGGGAAAATTCTATGGTATGATTAATCTAGACTTCTCCAGCACCGGTGATAAGACAAAAATTCTCCTGTGTATCTGTTTGGCGTCAAATTTAATGCCGGCTTTAGCTTTACATCGTACTCCGCGTATTACCTACCCCCACACGGCCCGACCAATTCACACGCAACAATTCAGTCCACTCTAAGCCGAACGCAGGTTTGGCTTTGTATCTTGGTCACATTATTATTGCCTCGGCAGATCCATGATTACAGCGAGGCCAGCCTAGAGAGGTCCTTTTTTGTATACTTGTTATCAGACTCTCAAAGCCAGAGTAGTAGACACATTGAAGAAGTTGTTTTCAAAGACACATTTTTTTTTACCATCATGCCTCACTCCGAGACAGCTACAAATCTCACGCCAGCTGCTTTTTGGTCTCACGGCTCCCCATTAATGTGTTGTAAGGAGTCAACTTCGGCAGCATGCTGGACAGAGGTGCGAATCTTTGGAGCTCCAACCTCTGCAAATACAGTTAATTAACGACTGATTTAGTTTGGAAAACAAGCCAGAGCCCATAATGTCAAAGGCCTGGTATTCATCGGTGCGCACTGGGAAGAACTCGACGATCGTATCCGTGTTGCCACCAAGAAGAAGCCTAGAATCGTCCAAATGGACATGGTTCCGCGGACATACTGGGAGAATTATCCTGTGAACATTGACCTGGAGCTAGCCCGCAGAGTCGTTTCTCTGCTCCATGATCATGGGTTTTCGGACGTAGAGGAGGACCCGACATTCGATTGGCATGATGACACCATTACGCCTTCGAGGTGGATGTTTCCAGATGGCACTCCTCCAGCGACTGTCGTTAGTCTTAACGCCAGATACAACCCCATTTTCCATGCGAAGATTGGTCAGGCTCTCAGTCAGCTCCGAAAAGAAGGTATTATTTTGTGTGGCACTGGAGGAGCGGTTCACAACCTGTATCGCAACAATTGGCTGCCAGTTCTTGCTAGAGGGGATAACTTCCAGCCCAATAGCATACCTGCGAAGTGGGCCATTGAGTTTGAGAAGTCCGTGAATGATGTTGTTACAATCAACTCTGTAAGGCTATTTATTCTCCATGAGATGTTGATATAATTCGCTTGGCTATATCTGCTAACTTTCTTTCGGGGATCACGGCTTGTAGGAGCCTTGGTACGATTGACCCGTTCTCCCCGTTACAAAGATGCTCACCCAACCGATGACCACTTCTACCCTTTAATCGTCATTGGAGGGGCGGTTGCCGAGGAGAAATCATATGGCAAGAAGATGGCTCAAACTTGGGAGCTGCAGCACATGTGCAATAATCAGTTTGTCTGGGGATCATGGTCAAAGTAGGAGCTGGCCTGATAGTTCAGCTTCATTTGTCAGATTTCTCACCAGCTTAGATGTCTCGAATTTCATATGTAACTCAGCAAATGGACTTTTTGTATCGGATTATCTTAAACAAATCTCTTGTAGAAATGCTTTACTTATCAAACTTGTCAATGAGTTCAGGAAACTAAATGCCACAGATTCACGTAAGAGCTATAAGCATAGACTATTTCCAGACTCTTAAGTCTCCAATCACTCATCATTCCCACTTGCAGGCAACCCAGCAGTTCCCCTCCCCAGATCCTCCTTCAGTGCTTTGCCCCCCAAAATCAACTTCTGACAGTCCTGCAGCACAAACAACATCCGCGCCCACTCCGTCTCGCTCGGATTCCGCCACGCGTGCATAGTTGCCCTCTGAACAGCCACATCCCCACGGTGCATTATCTGCGTCTCGCCCGAGTCGAGAACCAGCTCGATAGATCCCTCTAGCACAACGCCATAATCAAGGCTCTGGGTTCGATGCATCATGCAGTCGAAACCAGGCGCAAAGTCGACGATCCGGCACACGGTTCCTCCGGGGTTGACGAGACCGAGTTTCTTGGATGACATAAGAGCATCGTGGGCTTTGATGTCGGCTGAGTGGTTGAGGGAGGCCGGAAACGAGGAAGTGGTGTAGACGACGTTGAAGCCCATCGCTTTGTCGTCGTAGGCGGACCAGGTGCCAGGCCGCTTGGACTCAATGATGGCTTTTCCGGTCTGCTCATCGTGGCCGGTTAGGTAGGTGTGGACTCCACGGAGGTTGGATACCTGGCCTGGTTGTTGTTCTCGAACTTCCGCGGTAACCATTTTTATGATGTATGGTTGTTGTTATGCGAATTGTTGGCTAAATAGTCACCCTTCTTCGTGTATGGCAACAATATAGGACTCAGATGAAGGGCTGTCTCGATAGAACAGAGAACTGAGATCATATGTGATTAAGGAGTGCTATCCCAAATACTCCACCTAGTGGAATTTCTTCTTTCAAGTAGTGAGTGGCACAAATGTAAAAAGCTTGCGGGGTTCATCCGGCACCGCAATGGGCATCCCACACGGTAACTTGCAGGGCCTTGGTTAAGCAGCAGAACTTTTTTTAGGGAGCGAACTGGGATAAAGCCAACTGCCGAACAGTTTTCTTGGGGAGCGATATCCTTCATTCACTCTGTCACATGTCTTTTCATTGTCTGGGAACGGAAACACAACACCCGGCAGTCTTCACAGTCATCTGGTAAGATTACAAGAACCAGACAACTTAAACTGCAGTATGCTCCGAACTTAAGCCCCGAATAAATAGTACTTGATAGTCTATGAACATTGCAAATTCCAAGAAATGGGTATCTTGTCCCCGGTTCAGGCAACTATCGGAGTAATATATGTAGACGAACGAAATACATGAGTGACTGCCGGAACATCGCTTAGCTGGGTTGGCTTTTCCCAAGTATAAGATCTCCTTATAGAAGAAGTAGGGCACCTGCCGTATTATTTTTTGAGATCAAACGATGCAATCACGATACAGATCAGGCTGAAATAATATTTCCGAGGAGACATGCAGGATTTTTCCGTTACCAAATTTTTGGAATGATTTTAACACTACACTGCTTCTTTTGCGGGGATGATAGGGAGGCGAAGATAGCTCTCGCTGCCATTCCCGACATGTATACGGTTCAAGCCCCTCAAAAGATCCTCTGCACGATCTTCTGGATGATTATGCTCAAACAAACCGCTGCCTTGTGTATCATGACTTGCGATCTGCAGCGCAAGTTTGTGTCCCTTTCCCACGACGACATTCGTGGGCCAGATTTCCACATCTACTGGATAGATCTGATTGAGCTCTATCTTCTGAACGTCGGTTGAGAAGTAATTGCGGTGTGGCAGATATGATTTATGCGAAGGGTGTGTATCGTCAATCTTGCGGAGCGATACTCGTTGCCAGCCTTTGACAACAGGACAAGGTTCGCCGGTCGTGCCAGTGTAGAAGACTTGGGGAATTAGCAAATAGGATATAGAGGGAGAGGAGAGCTAGGATTACCTTCCTGCCCATTAGCGTCATAATGACGGATTGTAAGAAATATGTCCATCTCCGTCGGTCTAGAGCCATTCTGTGATTCAAGAGACACAACCAAGTGAGCCAGAGGATGACCAGTTATTTCAGTTTCTTCCGTGAAAGCATCTGTCTCGAAGGTAACTTCGCCACTGTTTACATGTCAGCATTGAAAAATCATAGAAGTAAAGTGAGATGAGAGATAATGTACGTTGGAGCTTCATACTTCAGTACCCCAGACTCAGGAGATGATGTGACGGACAACTTCCCAGAAGCAGTGAGGTAGAAGTCTCTGTAGATTGTTCTTGCGATGGGCCACTCGGATTCCTGACGACGAGGAAATGCAGCGAGCTCAGCTAGTGGATTATTGACTCCTGGATTGCCAACTCGCAGACATATGTCTACAGCAGGAATCTTCCCAGGCACTGACCAGCCGTCTTTGTCTTCTCCTTTGAGGAAGGCATCTAGGAATGACTTCTGGACCTGTACTTCCTCGCTGTAATAAAATGGTAGGTCATGTCTCCCTGTAATGAAACGTAGGTATTTAAGCTTAGACCCAGCTTGCATATAACCCACGACATTTCCACGGAGGTGGAGGAGAATGCCGCCCTACAAAAGCTAGGTCAGAGGAGAAACTGAAGTGGGAGGTGAGAGACAAACCCAATTCGCTACGCTCAAAACCGGAACCTCAATATCTTCCAACTTATAGTCTTTTGAAATGTAATATTCGTCGTCTCGATACTTGTATCTCGCGGTATCAATCGTCTGATCTTCTCGGTTGGCTTCAAGGTCTTCGACCGATAAATTACCCTCCAACGTGTCGGGTCCCCAGTTCCGCGCTGCTCGCCCGGGTAAACCATACTGATTGGAGACAACTTGGCGATTCCACCACCATGCTAATCAAGTTAGTACTTTTGATATCTATAGACATATAGAATGCCTACAAATGAACGTATTCGAAAGAATTCCCCCATGTCGAACACGATCACGATACAGATCGCTCATGCCTAACATTTAGAACCGTGTTAGCACATTGTTCCCCCAATTTCTGTTGTTGATAGGGAAATACGAACCCTCCCAAGGCACAATGGCAGCAAGGCCTTTTGGCCTTCGAGCTGCGACCCTCCATTGGCTTCCAGCGTAATAGCTTATTCCAAGCAGCCCGACCTTTCCACTGCTCCACAACTGCTCCGCAGCCCACTCGACGACGTCAAAGAATCCATCGCATGTTGCCTTACTCATAGAGTCGAGGCGACCTGGCGATTGTCCGGTCCCACGCTCGTCGGCACGAACAACGACGTATTCTTTTGAGGTCCAAAAGGCTGGATCGGGGGTTTCCCACGCCGAGTGTGCCGACTTTTGCTCTGGATTGACCTCTGCAAACGATTTTGGGTGGAAACTACATAGGAAATAAGCTGTCAGTCTAGAATCAATAGAAATACACATTGGCATACTTTGAATATGGAACGTCCTTCCCATCTTGCGAAGTTAGCATAAGACTGCACAACATGTGGCCAAAACTCACAGGGTCCGTAAGTCACCAGAACTGGGAATTTTCCTTCTCCATGAGGTCTGTATACATTCGCTCGCACCAACAGAGGGTCGGAAGTTGTGCTTTTGGTAGATGTTCGTAAGGGAATAGTGACATTAGTCTCAACAATGTAGTTCCCAGAGGTGTCGATGCTGTAAATATCATTTATTGGAAGTGACATTTTTGCGATATGCTTGTTAAGACCTTCTCAGATGAGAAAAAAAAACACTATCAGAGTCTGATTTCTGCAGTCATGAAAAGATGAAAGCTCAGCATCTCCCGGCATCGTTCAAACAATCAAACTGTGGCGTTGTCGGGAAGTGTGGGGTACAAGCTCTCGTGAGCCAGCTCAGAAGCCGGAAACTTTGTGGAGGATATTGGCCCAACAGACCGAGCAGAAGCCGTGGTTCCCAACGCCATCTTCATGGAGCATCATGCATTAAATATAGCTGGAGATAAAGTCGAACTAATGGAATGGTGGTCAACTTTGAGGTCCCGTGAACAGAAATGGAATATTTGAGGTTTTGCCCTTTTCTATGCCGAATCTAACTGCCGGAATCCAAAAGACTTATTCGGCTTGATAGGCTGTTTCTACACGAGGACAAAGTCAAGCACCACGTTTTACCATTATTCCAAGAGTCAATATAGGTGTTTGATATCACTACGGCGGCCGTTCAATTTCTGAGCATTCGTGAGACTTAATACATTCAACAAGATGATATTTTCAACGCTTCTAGATATGATTTAGATACGACATTTCCCCTCCGCTCCTTCCAGCGCTTCGACACAGTCCTTGAAAACGTTACTCCCAAAGTTGTATTCGTGGAATTGTTCCGGATTTTCTATCAAGTCAGCATGAGTACTTGCTGAATATAAAAAGGTATCATAACTTACGGGGAACTGGTCCGGCTATATACGGCTGCGCATCTTTTTCAATCTTCTCGGCTTCGTCTTGACCAGCATTCGACAACATCTGCATCGCCGACGCACGATTCTTGCGCACCTTCTCAAAAAGGCGCATTCGTACAGGTATTTCATCAAGGGACGTGATATGCGAGAATAAAGCTCCTAAAGCTCCTCCATCTTCAATTGCCTGACCACCACCTTGGCCTTGATCTAAAGAGGATTAGACTAAGGGTAGAAGTCGGGCAGCTGAACTTACGAGGAAGCATCGGATGTGCAGCATCTCCTATTAGGATAGCCTTGCCTTTAGTCCAGCTCGGTGTTGGCTTCCGAAAAAGCAGTTTCCACAGCTTCAAGTCCTCTGCTTTCCTATCCATCAATAAGCGACAGTCGTTCAAGTTGTGTTTGGGTTCTCTTACTTGCACACCTCAATAAGAGAGGGATTGAAACCTTCGTAGGTCCGGAGCAGTCTGGTTAGAGGTGCTGACACATTCCAATCTAGTGGAGAAATCAGCCCTTCAGATCTTACAGCGTCAAAGTCTCGAGTTCTGTGATGATATACTTTCTTCATAGTGCTCTCCTTCAACCTCAGGGTGTATCCCTACAAAATTGTATAGAGTGCCTCTGTATCACTAGTCAGAAATAGTCCTCATTTGATGTCGTAAACCCACAAACGGCAAGGGTACCAGACGAGTCTTCGCTCGCCCAAAGTGTAGATGGTAATTCCGGAACCAGGACGGTCAAACAGAGACTTTGTTTCCGGTGCATCAAGTAGTGTTTGAGTAGGAATGATGAACCGGAAAGCAGAGTGGTCCGTGGATAATGCCAATGTATCGTGGCCAGTCACCTTCTTGACAAATCTAGACTGCAGCAAAAGATAAGAATCTGAAGGTTATTCGATCTAGGGGTGTAGCTAAGCTCACATGGACCCCATCAGCGACAATGACCAAGTCTTTCTGAAATGTTCTACCGTCTGCAAGCGCCATCGATCCAGTTTCGCAGTCTAGATCCACAACCTCAGATGCTGTATGCAATTTTGCGACCGGATTATTTTGGCCGCCATCTAAAGCCAAGTATTTGAGACCATTGTGTAGATCTACCCTGTGCAGAAAGTATGCTTCCGCTCCATACTTCTCGGGCCAGTGCTCGTATGTTCCTCGATAGATAGTCTTGAGATTGTCTCCTGTGAGTACATGGCCCTGCTCTATGTCAGTGCCAAACTCTCTCTGCACAAGAACTCAAGAGAACTTCTGTGGACGCAGGTACGAACATAACCATAAGTTACAGCTCCTGCTGCTTTGAAGTCGAACCCCCAGTATCTCAGGACTCGAGACGCATTAGGACAGACATGGATTGCCGCTCCGACCTCGTTTGCAAAACTCGATCGTTCGAATATCTACAGAGTGTCAGAGAGATCTTTTTCGTTCTCGGATCAGCGACATAACTTACCTCGACATTGTGCCCACTACGCAAAAGACCTGCTGCAGCAGACAATCCGGCAATTCCAGCACCAATGATTCCAACATTCAGAATTTTGTCCCCAGGGCGGTGATCAAAGACACCAGCGGGCAAGTCCTTGAGATAATCTGGGTCTGTTTTGCTAGCCATCTCCGAGCACTGATTTGGCGTTGAAAGTGTGATTTTTGTGGGAAAAAAAAACAAACTGACGATAAATGAGTGAGATATTCAATGCTTGGCAACAAACCTACCCCTACCTCTTTTTGACAACGTTAAGAAAGCATGCTGGTTGAATTAAGTTCTACGTATGGAGTATCCCCCGCAGTAGGGACTGCCAACTGACTGCCCTGCGGGGTTAGAATCTCACTCGTCGGTACCCCACAGTAAACGCCGGAAATGTGCGGGGTGTGGCACAGTACCAGAGATGGTGGTCATTTCCAGACCTTGATTTTACAAACAGCTTATGTTTGGTAGACGAGAAAAAGGAAATCTTTTTTTCAGGCTACTTGAATGCTGGGAGAAGTTTACCTCTGCATTCGCCAAATCCGAGCACTATTTCCTTCTCGCCTGTACTCCCACACCATGCTTCAAGAACCACCTCGTCCTCATCTTGAAGATACTTCATTTCTGTACCGTCCTGTAATCTGATGTTCTTTATCCCTCCTTGCGTTGCTTCATATAGACAGCCAAGTTCTTGTTTCTCTCCGTGGTCATCCACACCCTACAGCAGGCAAAATTAGTCGAGCAACCATGAAAAGAGCAAGATATACACGTACACCTCCTGATATTGTACCAGTCCCGATAAGATCACCCGTGTTCATACCACACATTGCAGAAGCATGATGTGCAAGCTGTTGAAATGGCGTCCAGTACAAGTATTTGAGATTGCTTGTGCCCATAATAAACCGCTTTCCGTTTCCTAAGGGCCGGCCTTAGCTATACAACACTGGCTGAGATGTAGGCATATTACTTACGTATCAGAGTTATCCGAAGCTTGATATCAATTGCCCCATTTCCTTCCTCCGGCCACTTCAAGTGCTCAAATGGTGGTGGGTCTTGTACTGTTTTAGGGGAACACCGGAATGGTTCCAACGCGTCCATTGTAACGATCCACGTTGAGATAGAGGTGCCAAAACCTAGTGCCATAGATGAGCATCAAAACACATATACGTCACATATTGAAATCTTTACCTTTAGCATGAAATGGCCCAAGTGGTTTCATTTCAAACAATTGAAGATCTCGAGCGGACCAGTCGTTCAGCAGAACGAATCCGAAGATATGCTCATCTGCATCTGCCACATCAAGTTCTTTTCCGAACTCAACAGGCTTGGAAACAAAATATCCCATCTCCAACTCATAATCTAGCTGCTGTGATGGTCCATACTTGGGAATATCGCCATTCTCAAAATAAACGCCCCTCGGTCGTCGGACTGGCTGTGGCGAAGGAATGACGCTAGAGACGCGAGAATTGTACACTGACGGTGCATGGAACCAGTTCTTAGGTATCGCTGCGCCGGCTGCCATAGGAGAGCACTGGATCGTTAGTTTCATAGACGTGAGCGCACTAGGAGGCTCTTCTTGTGCCTACATTTTGACAGTGCTCCAGCGAGCAGTAAAAGTCTGAATAGCCACCTATCTGCATTGGCAAATGCATCGTAACTTCCGATAGTGGAATCAAACAGGCGGGATCAATCTTATTGCTCAAAATGTCTTCAATAAGTTTCGCTCGAACTTGTCGTCGAAAGTCGCGCGGGGTTGCCGCAAATGCATTTAATGAAAACTTGCGTGAAGAATTAGCATCTCATAGTTTTCAGTCGGTGGGAACTGTTATACGTTACTGAAAAGCTCTTCGGTGGAAATATTGGTTGTTAAGGGCTCCAGATATCCTTTCTGGGAGTAGATCTTCAAGTCAAGAGCGAATTCTCCAATTGCCGTAGCACATCTTGGCGTTGGCTTGTCCTGGGTCGAAATCACCCCAAATGGTATGTTATGAATCGTGAATTGCGAGCCAACGGGGATATCGATCTTGACACACATAGCGAGTTTAGAGGGCAGACACCGAAGGGCAATTTCGTAAGAACCTTCTTCAATCAGCAGCTAAGAAACTGATAAATCCGGACGACTGGCATCAAAAATATTCTCGGGTAGTGTGGGGTTTCCAACGAGGTCTCGGATGTTGGTTAAGTAAGGTTTAGAATAGGGAGCTCCAAAGTCCGAGCCCTTACCACTGAATTTAGATGGGACTTAGCACTGGTATCTTTAGGTTGGTACTCAGGGGTCATTCAGCGTTCAAGAAGACATCCTAGCACTAAGAGTTTATGCTAAGAAGCCCTTTCAAGGTCCCCGTGATCTAGATCTGCAGAACCCCACAATGTGCCATGCCACGCGTAACTCCCCCAATTTCCCCAAGATTTACAGGCATCCCCCACTATCTCCAAACCTGGGGGGCAACGCCACCTCCACAACAGCCAGGCAGGGAACAAGTTGGGGAAGCGCTACAGTATCTCAAGCTTTCCATTTCCGGGTCGGTCTGGGGACGTTGACCTAGATCCCCGTTACTGCCTGTGGACCGTCAAGCCCTCAATTTCAGCCATGTCATGTCTACCACGACTTATAGAAAAAAAGCAAGTAGTTCTTTATCAATCAATCACTCCATCAAAGTTTCTTCTGCATCGGCTTTGTAACATCTCTCTCCCTCTCAATTAATCCATATCGTCCCTACACAAGTAACTCGTGGCTTTCAAATTCCCATCATGACGGGCACTTCGTCCAATGCTAAGATTGTTGGTACTGACCTTGGGTCAGTCTTGCCTCAATTGTCGGGCCCATGGTTTCGCCATTCTCATCTGCGATCCCTCAACTTGAGGCTAATGCCTCTTTTACTCTCTTCTGCAACCATGGGCTTCGATGGCTCTATGATGAACGGGCTGCAATCTCTTAGCACCTGGAAAGATTATTTTGGGCACCCCCGCGGTAGTATTCTCGGTCTGATGAATGCCGTCTTAGCTCTTGGAGTTGTTTGTCTCCCTTGCCTCATAAAATCCAGAGCTGCTTCTAACTTTCTGCATTAGGTCCTAGCTTCTCTCCCTACCGGCATGATATCAGATCGTTACGGTCGAAAAGTCACCATCGCCACTGGCCTGACGGTTTTGATACTCGCAGCAGTTATGCAAACCGCATCCCATAATGTGGCGACTTTTATCGTTGCTCGCTTTTTCATCGGTGTTGGCATTGAGATGGCGGTGCTTCCATCACCGGCTCATATCACTGAGCTTGCGTACCCGCTACATCGAGGCAAGGTAACAAATCTGTACAATGCGTTCTTCTACCTTGGATCCATCGTTTCGAGCTGGATCATATTTGGAACCTTCCAAATGTCTGAGACGTCGACGTGGACTTGGCGCATCCCCTCGCTCCTCCAATGCGCCATACCGTTGATTCAACTCTGTGGCATCTATTTTGTACCCGAGTCTCCCAGATGGCTCATTGCCCAGGGCCGGACGGACAAAGCACGTGCTGTGTTCGTCAGGTTTCATGCTGCAGGAGATGAGAATTCTCCTCTAGTCGACTACGAAATGGCAGAGATCACTGGTCATGTTCAAGCCGAGATTGAGCTGGATGGAACAGGATGGTCCGCAGTAAGTAACCCTGACAGCATCACAGCTTTGGGCAACGAAGGCCGACAGGAAGCGCTTGGTTATCATCATTCTCGTAGCAATTATTGCTCAGTGGGCCGGAAATGGCATTGTCTCCTACTATCTGTCCTTAGTCTTAACCTCTATCGGGATCACCTCGTCCTTTGATCAAACATTGTTGAACGGCATTCTTCAGATCTTCAACGGATTCGCATCTGTATTTGGCGTTATGCTCGTCGACCGAGTGGGTCGTCGTCCAATGTGGCTGTGGTCTGTGAGCGGCATGTTAGTCTCGTACATCTGCTGGACTGCCTGCTCTGCCGTCAACACTAACACCGGGTCTAAAAGTGCTGGCTACGCCGTCGTTGTATTCCTCTTCATCTTTTTCTTCCATTACGATATTGCAGTCACCGGATTCACATTCGGCAAGTCATCTCTACCATCCTCAAGTCGATCATAGCTAATAGGTATTTCAATAGGCTATCCGGCTGAAATATTGCCCTACCATACGAGACAGAAAGGTCTTTCTGTTGTTGGCTTCACCACTGGCCTTGCTCTTCTCTTCAACTCTTTCATCAACCCGATTGCTCTTGATGCCATTGGATGGAAATACTACCTGGTATATATTGTGATTCTTGCCGTCTTCCTAGTTATCGTGTTCTTCTACTTCCCCGAGACTCGCGGAATGTCGCTCGAACAGATTTCAGATGTCTTTGAGAAGGATGGGGGTCCCACGAAGAAAATCCACAACATACAGGGGGATGATGAGAATGCGGCCGGAGAGAAGAATGCTATTGAAGTGTGTATTGAGAATGCCAGCTAAATTTTTTTGTTTTCGGCAAATTACCACTATACCGCCCTCAAATCCCAAAATTATTATGCTACCCCATCTACGCTAAGGACATGTTGTATAAAATTGAGGCTATTTAGGAATTGATACCATAACTGCATTACCTAACTAAATTATATACAAATAAACTTAACGCTTCTTCCTTGGTTTCTGAACCTTCTTCTCCTACCCTTTCATTTTGTGTGTGATCACTATAGTAGTATTAGCCCCTATGGAGTTAACTCTTGCAGAACGACGAAGAGGAATCACTAGTAGCGTAGCTACTTAAGCAGTTGATATTTAAGTCGAATTCGCAGTTGCTCTTACCAATCGCCAGCAGAGTTAATTAATTACAGGTTAATCAATTATAGGAAGATCTTCCTCCAATTCCATCTCCTCCTCAAGTTCTTGTATTCTCTTGCGCCTAGTAATCACAACACACGCACGTTGAACTTAGTAATCCTAAGGAGCTTTTAAAAAGTCCGGCTCCTTAGCTCGAAACTAAGCAATTATCTCATTAGCTTGCTTAGTATTTGAAACGCTAGAAACCAACTCCACATTAGAGGTATCTTGCTAGCGATCTTGAACGCGTTATGCTCTGCCACTCTTCTTTGCTTTCAGAGCATTCTAGAAGGTTGTCTTCTTATATTGTAGCTATTCCCTCCGCAACGACTACAGGTAACTTTGCGCCTATTGCTGTAATATTTGCTCTTCTAAATACGCCTTACAGGAGGTCGGCCAGGCTAGTTGGAGGCCTAGGTACTATGTAGTATAGCGTCGATATACCAGTCTACGCAGGCTAATTTAATCTATTAAACCTTCTCGATCGCAGCTTTGAAGTCTTCTTCTGTGAGAGAGTAGGCAGACATACTTCCAGAATGGCTTACATATCTTCTCACCAAAATCAGATGCTACATTATCTAAAACATGCTAGCAACAGTACGTGGGATTACTCTCTTGAAAACAGCAGAGACAGGAATTGGGCCCTTTTGACAATCACTCATTAACACCTATATTCCGGTATCACCTAGCTATAGGAAAGCAAGCAAGATCTGAGTAAAGAACTACCTCCACTAGAACTCGTTCTCTACAGGGACTAGAGCCTACCCTAAAAGTATTATATACCCATTCGCATCAATTCCTGCAAAGATAGGTAACACCATCTTATAGCTCAGATCGGAGGTCTAAGTAGTACCATTAGTAAACATAAGTAGGTAGAGGTCATCAACTACCTTACAGCACGCCGCTAGTACAAAGAAAAAGCAGCTTGGAATACAAATCGATTTGTATTAGGGCAGACTTTCAGGGCTGCCATATTACAGTCCTAGATTAAGCCTCTTCGAATCGTCGAATATAGTATACGAATTAGCCAAAAGAGCTTGCCATATCACCATTAACGGCATTTAAAACAGCTTCCTAGGTCCTCTATAACTGCATATATGAAACGTCGGCATGCTAGAAATGGCGTTGCTCGATTCCTTTAATATTATAAGGTGTTAACTTACAATTTCTTATAATTATAGCTCGTTAGTAGCGCATTAGGTACTAGACAGAGCGAGCATCACGGAAGTGATAGTGGATTAACAGAGAGGAGGTGGAAGGCTCAAATATAGTGACGATAGTACGACTAGCATTAGTACTAGACTTTAAAGCTGTAATACGAACGTGGAAGGAGCACACCTAGTTCTGCTACGGCAGAGAAGCACTGTTTTCCATTTCTCTGCCTTCTTTACCTTCTACGACTCCTTCGTATCTAATGGTGAGGTATACATGTGGCGCCGAGCCTCCCTCCTCTATAGTATTAAAGGCATCGTTGACTTCGAAGGTCTCTTTCGGAGATAGGAGGAATATATGGCTTATTCTGAGAAGAGGGTACTAGTGCGTTGCTAGCAGATGGTGTGTGGCATGATTTGATTGGGAGAGTATTGCTTTAAAGTATTGATTTGGAGTATTGATTTTATGAAGGATTTTCTACAGCGTAGAAAAGTATAACCCTTGGCTTCCGCTTGGCGATGTCTCTTACGATAGTCAGTGCACTGAATTTGTATAGGGCAACTATTGGGATCTACATCAGAACAGGGAGCACGTAATGCTTTCGCCCGTGCCCCTTGCTTGGGAGGTGGCATAGTAATTTTGGGATTTAAGGGGGGTATAGTGGTAATTTGTCGTATTTTTTCCAGGCATTAGGACAGAGAGCTAGCTGCAGGAGAAAGCAAGGAGAGTAGTGAGCAGCGGCAGCAGTATAACCTGCGTAGTTCAACATGATTTAAAATTATTTTTGTGCTGCTGAAGGTGACTAGTTCAAGTAATTAATTATCGCCTATCCTTCATGATTGAACCAACGCATCCAGTGTCTCAATCATCTCCGAACAACAAGGCCACCTCATGTATTCCAGCTCATTTCTGAATAGCCGTAAAACACGCAGCGACCCATACGTGGCCGATTGAGCCTCGAGTATTATTCTGCGCCAGACAACTAAGCTAGCGTAAAATACCACAACTGGAAACCAAATCGGGCTAATGCCCTCGGATCTTTCAACGTTTTCTAAAATTTCCCACGCGTACTTGAGCGCTTTTGGGCTCTCCTTCAACTCGGTGTCTATTTTTCCGGTATAGTAATGGATTGCAGCTTCTTCAGGCTCCTTTCGGGGCTTGTACCTCGCGATGACAGGAAGAAAAGGAAGAGTAGGAAGTTCCGAATACATCTTGCAGAAAATATAGAATGTGATAGTTTGTTTACTAGAAATGTCGAGGTATTTCGCGCCCCATAAATCAAGTGCTTTCTTCAATTTCTTGCTGATCTGACGAGTCTCATTTGTTGTGGACAATGGCAGGTATGGATTAAAGAAGTGATCCGCCTTGTTTGTTGGAATGGGTTCTGGTTGGAGAGGACTGAAAACCGACCATAGGGTGTGGATATCGCTCAATATTGCAACAAGTGCGAGGAAGGCGCTCTCAGCTGATACGCCAGCTGGCGGTTCAGTAGCATTAAAGACGACAGATGAATAGATAAGGCTAAGCTCGTCGTTGAACTGCGTTGGATATGACAGCATCTCGAAGACTGCAAGGGTTGGGGGAAGGTTGAAATGGATGGAACGTATTAGGTCGATGAGTATGAAGGCAGGGATAGCAGCTCTGAAATTCATTCGTTAGATCAAGATCCGAGAGTTAACATCTTGAAAAGTTCACCTCTGAATCTCCTCGTGTGTTCGTCTATCAACGTTTCTCATGGAAATCGAACTATCGTATTGACTGGCAGACATGCACAATCGGCGAGCAGCCTGGACAATTTAACAAAAGTATCTTAAACTACGGTCAGGCGCCTTACCGTCTCAACATATCCATGCGTCAAGTTAGTTCTACGCCAAATGGACGCATCAGCAGAAAGAGCACCGTAGCATTCGAGCATGGTCCACTAGGGAGGAAGGAAATTAATATAGTATCAAACACGCCAACTGGCCACATACTGCATTCAACAGATCCGCTTTCCTCGCCTCGCGATTGTCGATTTCCAGAGTCGTTGCGATCAGTAGAGTAGCAGCAAACCACATGTTTTCTGCCTCGGACTCATGTCCACCAGAAGCCACGAGTCCCAAAAGTGCCATGGCAAACCTAAGGTATTTGGGTGCATCGCTCTGCATCAATTGCTCGATTGAAATGGAAGAGAGAAGTATCATTCTGGGATGAACCAAGCTCTTGAACAAGGCAATCGCAGAGGCCACATCTCGATCTGAGGGGACCTCGGGAAAAGAAGATAACAGGAAAAGAGGGTACGAAGGCTTCATTCATGGAGTTTTAGCTAAATAATAATATACTTGAATAAATTATTTAGGGGGGGGTCTCACTTCTATAGCAGGCGAGACAGAAGTCAAGCAGAGCTGCTCAGTGGTATCGTTGAGATAGGGGACAATTTCCTGGCCTGCAGTGCTTGCGAGGAGGGCATTCTTGAAAGTGGTAACGAATGAGGACTCTAAGGGCCGCTGTGCTTGCTCGGCATCTAGCCGGCCTGGAGTGCGCTCTGCTGGCCAGGTGGTATTTTCTTCGTCGGCCTCCTCCATAATGAATGTTGATTGAACCCGGAGATTTGATCGGAAGGCAACGTTCCTTTGCTGGTCCCTCGATCACAGTCCAGAGTCGAGTGAGAGAGGTGGTGTTAAGCTGAATGAGTATATCGGGGAAGTGTCGCAGTCGCAGTGCCGCGTAATTCCCCAGAGAGTCAGGCCTACCTACGTACTGTAGCTACAGTAGGCCCCACCACAATTATTGTGGAGGGGTGCGGAAATACAGTCACCGACCAGAAATATTTGCCGATTTTACACCAAAACTCACCTTTTATATATTGGTATAACTTAACCTAAAGTATATAACTAGGTAGGTAGGAAAAATAAAAATAAAAATTATACTAAGTTAATAGAATTTTATATAAAATATATATATAAATACAAGAAGTAGAGGCCAATAAATTTATAC
>JAJONI010000278.1:0-29482 GCA_022190145.1 Pezicula rhizophila
TTTTTAATAGTTATCCATTAAGATCTAAAAGATGGAACTTGAGCAGCCTAATTAGTAACTCAAACAAGTTTCAGTCATCCATTTACCCTAATAAAAATACTACTTTACAAACAAACTCGTACAATAACAGGTTCCTCATTATCCCTCTAGACTTCTCAAGACTTCTCAAGCACGCAATACTCTTCCAGAGGTGTTAGCTACTGAAAAACAACGGAGAGAGAGAGAGTAACAAAGTAGGGTCTCTGAACCACCATTTACGCTTAAGCCCTTACCTACAAAATCACAAACATCTCCAAAGTTGATCTACCCCCAGAAAATATTCAGAGGACCAACTAGTCCCGTTCAATGCAAATGCAACATGTCTCATTATAAGATATCCAACCTCAAAATACCATACTCAAAATACAGAACACTAGACTGCGTAGTTAACGAAACCTCGCACATCCCATACCTTTTCACAACTACCCAACCACCTCTACGCAATACCAAAACTAATCGCCACTCCAATAAAACTCTTTTAAATTTACGGCGGAGAAAATTTTCGTTGCTACGCAAGACGGTGTTACCATTTTTTCATATTTTTTTTTTTTTGATTTCGGTCTATTTAAGATGAGTAGTATCATGTAATTGAGGTGGTAGGGTATCATCGATCTACCATATGAACTAGAGCAGTTAAGGTATCCCATGAAAGTGTCAAATGAAACATTGTCAACCACTTCTTTCAAACACAAGGCATCGAAAATCCACATCTAACTTACATCCATAATTTATAGTCATACTAGGTAGCAATCACAAACCCTGAGGCATAACCATAAGTATACCTAGGTTTTCATGATATCTCAATTACCTCCAATTCCTACATACATGATACAAAAATACTGCCGAGAGAACTTCGCACCCCCCATTTCCCTAGCCATGCGTGTATCATCGGCAAGTGAGCAAGGAGAGTGTTTTCCCCCTCAACAGTGTGGTATGTGATATGACGCCGCCTTTCATAGGAACAAAAAAACCAAAGCCAACGTAAAATCGAAAATTGAACAACTCCTGATTCCTTTGCGCTCTTCAAACCGGTGAAGTGGAGGTGCGAGATCCTGGAGTCTCTGCTTGCTCGTAGCCCGCGAGTATCGCATTGCATGCAGCTAGGGCAGGATCTCTCTCCATCAGATTGCAAGATTCGTAAAGCGCTTTATCAACCGTATATCCTTAAAAGGTATTGCTCCCCTCCAATTCCCCAATTCCCGGTCCGTGGTACCCAAGGTCTTCATGGTATTCGTGATTTGATTTAATGCTTGGTTGCGACGACTGTGTTGATGTTAGTAAGCTGCTTTTGGGGCGGGGAGGCCAAGGGATGGGAGGACTAACCAGCCGGAACAATAATGACGATTAGGAGAATGATGATTCCGGCAATCAAGCACATTCTCATCTTCATATCCTATACGAATACCGAGATTAGCACGGTCTATTGTATGAGTAGAGAGCCAGGGTACAAACCTTCCACCACATCTGCTTACGCACTCTGTTAGCACCACGACGGAATCCCTGGGCAGAAACAGCCAGATTGTCGGTCTTGTCTTGGAGGGAATCCAGTCGTTCACCACGTTGAGAGACTTTGTTGATATTCTCGCGCATCACGCCAACGGTATCATCAATTTGCTAGAAAGAGAGCTGTTAGCAGAGCTCGTCCACATTGTATCACGACCTTAGAGCCTGGACATGGGAGCTGGTAGCTGGCAAATTCAGGGCCATGACCAATAATTAATTCGAACGTCCAAATATGTATCGTAGTCCTAGGGGCAATTCAATTGTCGATTGCGATAGCCGGTGAAGTTGATGATCAACCACTGAGATGATTCTGAAACCATTCCCGCGCATCCTGCCAGCCCCGTCTCCAGTTATGTGTAGAACAGCGGCGAAATCATCTTCAAGGTGCTGGTTTCGCTCATAATTATAATTATAATCATAACCGTTGATCGCATGCCGCCCCCGTTTATTATCGTTTTTGATTGTGCTTGCTGACGTCGCATTCGGGGTGTTCCGGATCGTGAAAGGCCAGCAACCAGCTCCTGCAGAGGCTCCAACTCCAGGGACTCTTCCCATCCATCGCGATGCTCAGATAAAAGGTAACTTACTGCTTGTAGCGCTGCTGTTCTCTGGTTACCACCAGCACCTGCTTGAGCACCGGCACCTGCACCTGCAGATGGCGCTGCTTGGCCAGATGGGATGTATGGATCATACTGGGGTTGTTCGGCGGCCATTTTGAAGAGAAGTGTTTTGTTGTAGAGGATCAGGGGTATTTACAGAGACGCTCGACGTCGCTATGGTATCTAGAAGAGTAGAGTTTGTTCGTAGGTTGTGTTGTTGCGAAGGTTTATGATGGTTGTAGTGTGGTTGGGAGATGAAGAGGTAGGTGTAGATTGTCCGGGGGGATTTGAGACGCCTTTGGAACCGAGAGGCGAGTGTGAGCACTGACAGAAAAACACAGCCACGAAACAGAGAGAGGTCTTCAACTCCAAGGTCCAACCGTCGGGAGATGGAGGCACGAGGGAGATAGATAATTCAATGCGAATATCTGAATAATACTGTAGTAGAGTTGAAAGATGAAGGGTTGGGAGTTGGGGGTTGGGGTGGACAGTATTTAATTTCTATAAGAATGCTGCGCAAAAGTCTACGACATTGTCACCTCGCCTCATCGCATCGCCGTAGCCTCCGGATACGATAAAAAAAAAAGCACGTGTTGAGATACAATTAGAACTGCTGGAATTGCCCTGTGGCAAATCAGACAATGGCTGTGTTGATGAGGCTTAATACGTCATGTTAAGATGATGTCTCTCTGTCATCTGTTGTTCCTGCACCTGTTCCTCACTCATCCTTTCATACTGTAGGGATTCATTATTGCGCTGTTGCTATTACCTTTCTACCTGCGACCGTATTGGTGGACTCGACCTTATTTCGCAACTTGTACAAAAGCCAAGACCAGGAGCTCATAGCAGCCAGCCAAGGTTCAAGGTTGTCCAGGTCCAAATATATCCTGCGCTTATGTCGCCGTGGTGACCAATCCACCAGATAGCCACGACAGCTACCAAGTGAGGTTTCACAGTGGCCTTGGATCGTGTCCAGCCAGTTCTTCATCGTCCATTGACCTGACTCAGCATTGGCCAAATGTGAATGAACGGCTGGTTGACAACAGCAAGCAGCAAGCAGCTTCTGTGCATTAATTAAGATCTTCAGGCACCGTACTGTACGCTTGACAGCGGAGATCCTCCCGTTCCCATCGTCATACCTTCTTCACCGTACACTGCCACCTCTCCGGTTTTCAGAGTTTGGCCAATGCAGTTGAGTTTTTTTTTCTCTTTGGGTTATCATCTTGTCGTATGTTGCATGCAAACCTTCTACCGCTCGGCCTGGCTTCACACTACCATAACAAAGTTCGTGCTAATTGGCAACACTACCTTCACTAACTCCTCCAATTCATGGGTAATTCATGAGGAATATCCAAAAGCCATCACCAAAGCCGCACCGTCTGAATTTGGTCTTGACCATTATTTCCCTAGGTCATTTCATGATGTCCTCTATCAAAAAATACACTATGGGCTCCTCCTCCGCATTTGAGGTCTCGGTGTCAAGGTCCACCACAAGCCCCTTTGCGCTTCTGTGTTACTCTGTATATCGCTTCAGCTGTTCAATTCCATTACTTACGGTTTCTACAATGATTCTTTCCTCCTTTTCTGCCGCTTTTTCGCTTTCTCCAAGTGCTCATCTACCCCACGTCATATCGTCTCGCGAACTACGATCACCATAATCCGGGGTACAGCTACTTTGTTAGCCGGAGGGGACACTGAATGCACACAGAGTCAGCCACTTTCAGAATATAGGCATATGTGCGTTGCAGTTCATCTAAAATATTGTATATGCTCTCGTGATTGGCAAGAGATATAGAGCTACAATTTTTGTCACTCTTTTTAATAGGAGTTTCGGAAATAAAAGCTTCTGGCGTACCGAACTGGCGGGGACGCTTGAACGAGGCTACAAGTATTTCTCTTTCCCACTCACCACCATTTGAGACGCAATTACACAACTACAAAATATCATGAGGTTATCAAGATCTCTGGCGAGTGTTGCATCACTTGTCCTAACTGCTAGGAGTCATGTGCAAGCAATTGAGGTTGATTGGACTTCTGAAGGTATGTAGAGGAGCAACTTCTCGCTTTTCACTACAAACAGTTTCCTAACAAAGAACTAGACTCAATAAAAGCTGCTGCGAGTGGAGTTGCATATGGTATGATGCGTCATTACACGGGTAACAATACCGGAGATACCCCAGGCAATTTACCAGATCCTTATTACTGGTGGGAAGCAGGAGCAATGTTCGGAGCCATGATTGACTGTACGTGAACCGACGGTCAATAATAATATCCACTCCTTCTCCGCAAGTACAACTGCTAAGCCCTCATATCTGCAGATTGGTACTACACAGGCGATACGACCTACAACGAGGTGATCAAAGAAGCCATCCTTTGGCAAATCGGCCCAAAACATGATTTTATAGTCCAAAATCAAAGTGCGAGCACAGGAAATGATGATCAAGTATTTTGGGGATTAACAGCAATGAGGGCAGCAGAAACCGGTTTTACAGATCCTTCTCCATCTACACCTCAGTGGCTCACCATTGCGCAATCGGTCTTCAACAACCAGGCATCTCGCTGGGACGAGAGCAACTGCGGCGGTGGATTGCGGTGGCAGATCCTCCTCACCCACAGCGGTTACAACTATAAAAACGCGATCTCTAATGGTGGTTTCTTCAATCTCGCGGCACGATTGGCCAAATACACCGGTAATAAAAAATATTTGGTGTGGGCGAACAAAACCTGGGATTGGATGGAATCCATCCACCTCATCGACTCTGAGTACAATATCTATGACGGCTCCAGTGTTGTACTAAAATGTGCTGAAGTGAATCATCTCCAATGGACCTACAACGCAGGTGCTATGCTTCTTGGAGCAGCAAATATGTACAACGCCACTAACGGCAGTGAAATCTGGAGACAAAGAGTTGATGGTCTCCTAAGTCGAACCGATATCTTCTTCACTAGTGAAGACGGTCCCACACTACCGGGTGTTATGATGGAGATAACCTGCGAGAATACCTACAGGTGCAATACTGACCAAAAATCCTTTAAAGCCTACCTCTCACGCTGGATGGCCGCAACAACAAAAATGGCCCCCTTCACCTACGAAAAGATAAAACAACGACTCTCAGTCTCCGCAGCAGCAGCAGTTCAACAATGCATTGACGGTGGTAAAAAATGTGGGCTAAGATGGCAAGATGGACCAAATGCCGCCCCGTCTTCAATAACAGGTGGAGTCGGAGAACAAATGGCTGTTTTAGAGGTCATTCAAAGTAACCTTATATCACGAGTTCATAGTCCTCATTCTGAATGGAAAGCGGGTACTGGTTGGACCGAACCAGATGCTGAAGGTGGTAGTGATGATATTCCTAAAATTACGTGGGAACCTACTAGGAAGGATCATATTAGTGCTGGGATTTCAACAGCTATTGTTATTGTGTTGTTTCTGTGGCTGATGGGTTATATGATTGCCAGTGATAATTATAGTAAGGATATGTTGCCTACTGATAGGTAGTGGGTTTCTGCATTTCTGGACTCAGAGCGTAGATCTTGGGGTTTCTTGGGCTTGTGTATATTAAAAATCTTGGTTTCGAAGCAGTGGGAGGTGGTCGGTATGAATACGGGCAGGATTTGATACAACAAAATGGGAAACAGCACATATTGGGCATGGAAAAGGAAGCTTGGGAGGCATCTTTGATTGGAATGAAATGCCAGGTTTGGGGTCTTCTTTGTACTGGATTTGAATTCGGATATGGCATTTTGCATGGCACTAGATGAATGCATACCTCACTACACGGAAGATTGAATCTGGTGGGTTCGAGCCCTCGGCATAGGGATTTTCCTACGAGTAGGCTTAGGGTGCGATTTCTTGGCCTGTTTATATGGTATACTCCATAGATGGATCATTTGGTAGGCAGTAGATACAATGGTTGTTTTTGTGCATGTTATAATTCGCTGCTATTGGTTGTAGATGGCAAATTAGTAGCACAGCAACTACTCGATACATAACTAGTCTATCAATGAAACATACATAATAATACCATCCCCTCTCTCCACAACTCCCAACACAAGCTACCTCCTACACTACTCCTCAAAAGGAGCAAACCGACTCCTCCTCCTCAAAGACTTCCCGAACCTCATAAAAAGGAAAGGAACCGGAACAGCAAGAGCAGCCACACCCCCAAGAACACTCATAGCAGGACCAACCCCCATAGCCCCAAACATAGGTTTAGCAACCAACGGAAAAGCAGCCGCCAGCACCGATCTCAAAAAAGTATTCGCCGAAACAGCAGAAGCTGCATAATTCGAACCATAAGTATCGACAAGAAAATTTATACATTGCTGGAAGATGGTGTTGAAACCTGCACCAATGAAGATTGTTGATACGACACATGCTGCCCAGGGGATTTGAGTGGAGGAGGTCCAACCGAATGTGAAGAGGCCTATTGTGAAGAGAATCCCTCCTAATGCCATTGGAGGGAGTCTTGCCTCGGGCACTGGTTTCCCGTTTGCTGCATCGGCTATTCGTGCGTATCGGGCTGTGTTACCTAGGTTTATGACAACGGCGCAGAGGACTCCTATGAAGAGACCTAGGAAGGGGAGGGTGCTTGTTAGGAGGGCCCAGTGTCTGTTTTCGAGGAATACTATGGGGAAGACTTCGAGGGTTAGGTAGAGGAGGGCGTAGACGAAGGAGGCGTAAAATGCTTTTTTGGAAGTTAGCTCGCCGTTGATACGTAGGAAGAGGGAAGAGGAAGAAAACACAGCGTTGGTACATACCAATACAAGTAACCATCGGCTCCGAAACCAACATCAACAAAGGCCTAGAAAAATGCTTCGTAACAATCGTCCTAACATCCAACGCAACCCTCTCATGTGGATGCCAAAACGCCTCATTCCCCGTTTCCCTCCTCCAAACCCTCGCCCTCGTCTTCAAAAGCACAGGGGCATAAACCTCTGGTAAAAACACAACTCCCATCGCGGTAACTACAAAAACCCAAATCGCCAAAATATATTCCGTCCATCTCCAACCGAGTTCAGTATTAACAGTTATAGCAGCACCAATAATAGGCCCTAAAGTAGGACCACCTACAACAGCTACCGCATAAAATGTTACAGCTATCCCTCTTGCTTTTGGTTCCCAGATATCTCCTAGACATGCCGAGACGTTGGAGACGGGTGCTGATCCGAAGATTCCTCCGAAGAAGCGTGTTACGAAGAGGGAGGTGGGCGTCTTTGAGGCTGCGGTTCCGATACTGAAGAGGCCGAGACAGAACATTGGGGGGAGCATACTCCAACGACGACCCCAGATTTCGGAGATGGGTGCCCAAAGAAGGGGTCCAAATGCGAAGCCGATTCTACCTCATCGTTAGTAAAATAACCCTCATGATTTCCTCTTTTAGCTTTTCAGTCCAGTAACCCACTTCCACCCTTTGACTCACAACTCCTCTAAAACAAAGAAAAACACAAAACGATAAAATCACAAAAATCACAAGTACAGAAGAGGGAAAGGAGGGACGAAAAAAAAAAGAACATACATATACAAACTAATAACCAGAACCACAGCCTCATGACTGATCCCCAGATCCTTGGCAATATCATCCTCAGCAGGCGCAATAATCGAACTCCCCAAACTAGCACCAAGAGCCAACATACCGAGTTGAAAAGTAACCCAACTCTTATAAGCCGTCGACCAATTTCGAGGATTCTCCGGATCGTTGTGCGCCCATTTAATGAGATTGGGATCTTCTTGTTCTTGCTGTTGTGGACTTGGTGGTAGTGGTCGTTGTGGATTCGAATCCGAACCATTTAGAACATCTCTTGACAATCCTTTTTCTTCATCTTTCCCCTCGTCTTTCGTATTCCTATTCGTATCTCCATTTGCATTGAGAGGAACAGGCTTCACAATTCCATCCACACCTCTCTCTGTACCGGTACACTCTTCTCCATACGAGTACCCATCATCACCGATCTCTTTCTCCCCATCACTCTCACTCCCACTCCCACTCTCACCACCCAACGTCCCATCCTCTGCCTCCTCCGCCTCCTCAGTCTCCAACCTCATCTTCTCGACTATACTCCACCCAATCGTCTCTAGCCCCAACTCACTGACTTCCAACTAAGCCTGCTAAGCTTGCTTAAAAAAACCGGCAACCCTTAAGCCTTGTAACCTAAGTTCGAGCCCCCTTAACCCAAAATGTATTTATGATCTAGTAGCCACTCTTCTCCATCCAAGAAAAGCCAAGTATCAATAAACACCCAAAAACCAAAAAAAAAACTCCCCCCAAAAAAGGGCAAAAAGCACTTTTGTTTTAAACTTTTTCAAAAAAAAAAAAAAAAACTCCGCACGTACGGAGCTGACACTTACCAAACCCCCAGGTAAGTTTATTCCGTAGGTCCCTACATTATTACTTACCGTACCTACCTACGACACTCCTGACGTACTATGCTACGGATATGGGGGAGAGAGTGGATCCTGGGAACTGAATAGTGGATGAGATCGGCACACATACCCGAAAAGTAGCGACATCGGACAGGGAAGGGTCAGGTCAGTCGGCATTTACAAAAGAGCGATTCTTGCGATCCAATAATGATGAGTAGTCAATGGTAAGGCCCTCTTTCTCTCTCTCTACAAGACGCACTAAGGTACTCCGTATCCTCCCACCGTCCTTGTACGCACCAAACAAAACAATCCATGCGATGACGCAATACCTGCTCACCAGACTCACTCACTCACTCACTCACACTCACTGTAATCATCAGCGTCGCTAAACTTTTTAGGGTCTGGTTGGTTGGCTTGTTGGTCTTGCAGTCGCTTACGGTACCTGTATGTATGTGTTATTGCTTTTTAGCAAATCAAATTCATCTACGCAGTCATCTCATTCTAGCAATATGATCCTGAAAGGTAGGTACCGTACTTTTCGTCCCTTCTTGAGTAACAGCAACCTAGATTAGTCGATCGTAGCTTTTAAGCCATTTTGTTTTCTACTTGGAGCATTTATACTTTGGGTTTGGGTAAGTAAGTAGGCTAGCTAGTTAAGCAAAGTCTAGATACTATAGAGGTCTTCTGTTTCTAGGTGCTGTAGACAGGCTATTTCAAAACTATGTGTTTAGTGAAAAACCGATTCAAGAGCAATGGGTATGCAAGCGAGAACATTGTAGCGGCAAAACCTAATGCGATGTCAATAAAGTAAAACCTTTTAAGGTTAACCTAAGAACTTAAGACTCCCTGGCATGTAACCGAATCCACTGCAAAGCCTGTTCAAGTCTTTGGATGGGTAAGTCGATCGATTTCATCTACAAGAGTCGATCAAAGTAGACCTCGAATGGCAAAGCTCGCTCCATAGATCACCTTGACGGTGTCTCACACCCCTCAAACGCTATTCTTCTAGTAATACTCCTTGACTCCATCATCCTCATAGACCACAAATTAGGCCTCCAGTTCTGTGTATTCCAATCGCAACCTGCTACTCCATCTACTCTAACACCATTCATAGTCATATCATTCATTATCTTTGCTTATACATGGTCGGACTCAGAGTTGACGATACCATGCCCGGTCGACTCAGCCTCAACATCCTTGACAGGGCCCTTATAAAACTCCTTCCCTCGAACGTAATAGTAAATGCCGCTGAAAATCAGAACACCTCCTGTGACCACAATAGAGTAGTTCATCGTATTAGCCACCACTGGTGTCGCTGCGGGCCACACGCTCCAGAAGATGACGAACACCATATAAACACAGGCGTACAAATTGTTCAGAATTCCCAACCATCCACCAATACGCCATGGGCCCCACATTAGACGTGGTTCCCAAACTTCGGGTTCGTGGGTGGACTCTGGCTCGGGAGTAGTGACTTCATCCTTTTTATCACGTGCAGTGGCTGATGCAGGCTCAGTAACCTCATGGCTACCATCAACTCCCTCAATACGACCGTACTCGAGGATGTTGTTCTGGAAACGGTGGTAGAGGAGCAGTGCGCATGGAGCAAGATAGGAGCCATAAAACCCAGTAATGGTAAGTGAAATCACATCGTTGAAGGCTGCATATGAACCGATGTAGATAAGAGTTAGCAATGCAGCAAATGCAGTGACAACAAACACTGCAGTTTTCGGGAACCCCCTTTTGTCGTCGTGTTTTCCGATATAGTTCGAGAAGGGCAATCCCCTATCGCGACCAAAACTCCACGCCATCCGACTAGCCGCAGTTGTTATTCCGGTAGAACAACACCAAGTCAAGGCAAGAACAATAGCACCCATAGCTACTGCACCGGGAACTGACTGAACACTGTTGTAGAAGATTTGAATGAATGGAAAACCGGTCTTGCCAGCAAGAACAGACTCGACATCTCCGAGGCAGAAAAGGATCGTGAGCATCATCGCCAAGCCAATGGCACCATTCATGATCATACCATAACAGATGGCTCGAGGGATGTTCAGCGAAGCATGTTCGACTTCTTCAGCCATATGGACTGAGGCGTCAGCCCCAACAAATGTCGCCACGTTTCCAAGGAATCCAACACAGAATGAGAGACCTTGGGTTGGCCATCCGCCATTGTTAAAAGCCGTAAGAAAGACCGTCGATGCCGTGCTAAGATGTTCATTTTGTGAGGTTTTCACAAGTAGCGAAATCATTATGCCGAAGAAACCTCCAATGTGAAAAACCATGATGACCATCTCAATATAGGGTAGCGCGTCCGGGAGTCCGACGTTGATAAAAACATTAGCGCAGATAACGGCCCAAGTTAGTAATGTACCTTGCCACTGCTTGGCATCATAGCTTGGATAGCTCAGAATTAAGAGACCCTGTATAATGGTTCCAGCAAATAAGCTCTCTGTTGCAACAGTGGCAATCCAAGCCAGAGTTGTCAACCACCCAACCAAGTAACTCCCGATTACCCTGTAACTGGGCGGTGCCAGCATGTATACCCAATAGTATTGACCACTAGCGATGGGTGCCATGGATGCCAGTTCCGAAATGGTAATATACACCGACATGGTTGAGAACCAGGCAATTAGGAATCCCCAGAAGAGACCTGCCGGGCCGCCATTCTCAAGGCCTTGAGAGAAGAGGGCAAGAACCGTCTCCCATGTGATGAGTTCACAGACTGCGAAGGACAAAAGGGACCAAAAGCCGAAACGACGCTTGAGAACTTCCTTCTTTCCGAGGAATGCGAGAGTTCTACTATCTGTCGACAGCTTAGTACCAACGCGGTTTATTGGAGCAGGCATTGTAGCGTTTCTGTACGGGTGTCGTGGTAGCAGTACAGGTGTAATGTCTCTGTATTGTACATAGACTTCGAAGCCGAGGTAATGAGTCCGAGGAAAATATTTTCAGTGACGTGGTGAGGCACGCAAGAATGTACCAGAGAATAATAATATCTCGACGAGGGCATTGGCATATAGGTGAGGCCGGCGGTGATAATATATTTCAGGATTGTTGTAGTTGATGGAAGAATGAAGAGAGAGAGAAAAGGAAGAAGTAAACATAAGGAGGAAGGAAGGCTGTCATAGAAGTAGGCAAGAGAGAGCTTGGTAAGAAATAAGTGCATGAGACCTGGGGAAAGAGCAGTACGCTTTACCTAAAGTGACAGGTAAGGAACGAGCTAAGGTACGCGCAACCAGTGACAGGGCCAAGGGACACCAGGGCCCGAACAACCAGTAAGATACCTTCTGTTCAGATCTCTTCGCCAAGGAAACCTGCAAAGCTTATCGTCGGGTCGTCGACTCCAACAACGGCCAGACTTTTTTAAAAAGTGTGGCTTTGTTGTGGCGCTACTTCCATCGCTTAATTGAGGAATCAGAAAGGGGGTAATAGGTAATAGGTAACAGGTAACAGATGAACAAGAGAGAGTGGTCGCTAGAAGGTAACACTGCACAACGACGTGCGAAGGAACACTGTCTTATGATAGCAAAAGAGAACTCAGTGGATAAATCAGCCATCTCCAAAAAGAAAAAAAGAAGAAGAAAAAAGCAATGCGAGGTGACCCGGATAATCATCAGCTTGGGAAACCATGCCCCTTCTCGTAGGAACTCAAAATAAATAATCCTTAGAAATAATCTATCTAGCTGGGGTCCTCGGCGAAATCGAAAATGCTTATTAATTTTAAGCATTAGATCCAAGACTATCTTGCAGTGCCCGCAGTCATCGATAAGGCTCTTCAGCTTATAGCAGGACCTGATTTCTGGAAATTAATTAATCGTATCGGCCGGTTATGTTTCTGATTACCCAGACGAAACGTTCAACCACAACACACAACACACAGCACACAGCACACAGCGTACAGAGAATCCAGCCTCAGCTGAATTGAAATTCGTCCTTTACGACAGATATCTGATCATCTGGTCCTTTTGATCTGAAATATTACAATTGGAACCACGACCATATATCACCGACCTATTATTATTGTTGGTGTTTCCTAGACACGGAACTCTCGGGGGACCTATTGAGATAGAAGCAGGCGGC
Source organism: Pezicula rhizophila (assembly GCA_022190145.1). NCBI lineage: Eukaryota > Fungi > Ascomycota > Leotiomycetes > Helotiales > Dermateaceae > Pezicula > Pezicula rhizophila. The sequence goes on from JAJONI010000278.1 coordinate 12,589, forward strand.
TGAAGCACTTCCAGAAAGTGGAGGGAGGAGGATGTTGGGGCCTGGCTAGGAAACCGACTCTGTGGATAACCCGCAACAGTGACAGCTGCGATACAGTAGTGCAGGGGTGTATACCGGCCGTGGCGGGGGGGTCATGTTGGTATCTGTGGAGCTTATCGGGAGAACGGGGTGAAAGATACGAAGGATGAATTAGGGGTGGCTGAAAAGGGTAGAAGTTTCCTCGCCGTGAGACTTTTCGCCTACAGCCTGTCTCATGTCTCTCATAGTCAACCGCGCATTTTTTTACTTGTACGTTCATTGGTCAAAGATAATGATAACATGCTTTAATAGTATAGTAGTTCCTGTAATCTGCCTGCCAATGATTGGACCGCTCAATCTTTGAGTGATTTTAAAGTCGTAGTAGTTTTATGATACTTACCCCACAGAACAGTGACAGTTACACTCTCCTGCATGTAATCACATGCATGGGACCTTTTCATACCAATGGAAGTCATGCAGTGAAGTTGTTCTCCAAGCAAACCTTAGATCTGGTAAACTGAAAAATAACAATCAATGAATCATGGTGATTATCTCAATTACGTCATGTACCGTCCTACAGTAATCAATAGTCAGTCCTAAACATCCAGCCTCATCATCCCCAAACCAAGATACCAGGAATAAAGCTTTACCGATAGAAGATCGGACCCCGGACGTGTGAAGACGTCAAAACTTTGGCTATTCGATATTGTAAATACAACAGGAAGACAAATCTCGCAGGCTAAGTCTGGGCCTGGGCCTAGGTAGCATCATCAATTTGACCAAATAGGATGATATACCTCATTCTAGTTCTCAGAAACCTTCACACCCAGGACCAATTCACATGCCTGGGTACTTGAAATATTGGACTCAGAACGTAAAAAATAATAGATCCTTGCTGGCCGGGGACCGACCTTGATGCTCCTGGGCGTTTCTGTCCTTAGAAGTAAACACATAGTTGACGTTCTCTACGAGTACGAAAGGAGTCCAAAGCCAAGAACTCGAATATCTCGAGTGACATCAACAAGTCGTGTGAGATTGGTTCGAAAAGTGACTATGCAGGATGTCGACCTCACATGCGCATCGACTCAATAAACCGAGTTAGGCTAGGATACCGCCTCAATATTTCAACTTCTTTGGGTTTCTACTTTCAATGTCAAGTAGATTTTGGGACATGTAGATCTGCAATATTAGAATATAAGCTGGCAGAGAATTCTAGATTATTTGTTGAGACTAAATACGTCTAGATTCATGACAGGGGTTGAATGAGCAAGCTTCAAACCATACGAACAAGGTATTGAAATCCGTGGTGAGGATACAACGATTTTTGATATCTGCTAAGGCAGATGTACTGTATAGATTCTAGGCGCTGTCATTGAAGACTTCTAGGTTGGTTGAATCGGAATACAGTCTTCTGAATCATACCTTCACGATGATGTATATGAAATTGTGAGAGTTCTGACTTGGGTGTCTCCTACAAGAGAAGAGAGTAAGCACTTCCACGATTCGCCACAGATTCTTCAATATCACAGTCAAACGGATGGAATTTCCATCCTTCAGCAGCAGCTTTTTTTTTGAAATAGGACCATCTGCAGTGAAGAAGTTTTAGATCCAATCATGGGATAACTGTGATGTCTTCATACTCTACAAGCCAAGAGCACTTTTGAAGTTGGAAACAGTAGTAAAGTTCAATTAGGAATTTTCATAGTACTTGAGACCTTTCCTCCGATGAACTGTGCATTTCCTTGCTTAAGCCTGAACCAGTTCTTTTTTGGGCGATACCATGATCTTGATATGATCATCCGTATTTGACAACAACTCTTCCAATCCCTTCTCAACAAGGTCTTCAAGCAAAATCCGACTCGTAACCAGCTTTTCAATCCCTTGAAATGCGCCTAACCTAAAGTCAGTACCCATGATTTCTCAATCTCAAAAGCAAAAAAAAAAGACGCTCTCGTAAAAAAAACATACATACCTCTACTAAAAGCATCGACAGTCTCTTTGAAATCCTCATCATTATAACAGAACGAACACTTAATGACAAGTTCCTTGGTCATGAAGGGCGGCAGTGGAACGGCGAACTGGATCCACAATCAGCTTCTCAAACTCCACGTATCCAATGAGGATGGAAAGACTTACCGGTGCAACCCAACTTGCAACATTAATATACATCCCCTTCCATCTCAAAGCATCCATCCCATCCTCCAACGCCCTCCCATTCCCCGCACAATCAAAAACAAACTCGACGCCCTCCCCTCCAGTCTCCATTCTACACTGATCAGCAACCTTCACCTCCCTCGGATCCATCACCAAATCCGCCAACTCCGCATTCACCACCCTCCTCTTACTCGTAGGCTCGCTCACAAAGATCCGCCCAGCGCCCTTCATTCTCAAAATCAGCATCACCACAATCCCAATCGGCCCACCGCCCAAAATCAAGAAGCTTTTCCCGGAGAATTCAGAAGCGGGTAGGTCGGTCATTTTGACGGCGTGGAGTGCTACTGCTAGTGGTTCGAGCCATGCAGCAACCTGCAGCCGCTCTTCAGGAAAGGGATAAACCATCGAGGCATCAACAGCTATGAATTCAGATAATCCACCTCCTTTACCGTTATATCCTCTAAATCCACAATTCTTACACCCATGCGTATCAGCAGTCTTACATCGAGAGCAGGATCCGCAATACAATCGCGGGTCAACCGTTACTGTCTGTCCAATTTTCAAGCCCGAGTTTGAGATTCGGGGGACTTGAACGATGCGGCCGCAGAATTCATGGCCGAGGGTTGATGGAAGAGTTTCATGGGTTAGGGGATGTGGATTCCCTGGTTTTCGAGTTGCGAATGGTCCTTTTTTTTTTAGTCTTGTTAGATCATATTCTGAGTTGCAAAAAAAAAAAAAAAGTTTAGAAAGCTTTATATACCATCTGTAAACTCATGAAGATCAGAACCACAAATCCCACACCATTCAACCTCAATAAGCACCTCGTTCTCCTCTGGTACGGGGATCGAAACCTCGTCGATTCGAATATCCTTCGTACCATAGTAGCGAGCTGCTCTCATTGTGCTCTTCTCCATCTTTTCGCTTCGTTCCACGTAGCTGATCCTATTGATTTTCTTCAAAACTTGAAAGCGTAATAATCAGTTGCAAAATCAATTTCTAAATTGTGATGGATAGAATCTAGGCTATTTATGTTGTGCTTTTGTAGAGAGGTTCCGGAACGGATGGTCAGATCTGTTGCCGATGATTAGCAGCCAACGCGATGTAGAGAGGTCCCGGGAGACATAGACAGGTTGCGGAACGGATGGACCTATTGCCGATGATTATTTCGGAGGGAGTAGAGAATTGCTCCGAGAGGGTGGGAAATTTATAGCTTGTGCATTTTTACGTATTCCTATATTGGAGAGTCAGGTATATCTAGGATATGCTTTGTATATATCTACCTATTTGTAAGGGGTGGGTGTATGCTCTACATATGCTCTACATATATAAAGCAAATACAAGGTATATATAGAGCATATGCAGAACATACGCCTCTTAAAAATAGGTAGATATATGTTAGGGTTAGTAGGGTAGTTAGGACTAGTCCGGGGGGTTAGGGGCAGCGAGAGCCTCCCGCATAGGAATATACACAATTCTATGTCCTTTAGTATATAGTATATATGATTAGCATATGCTTAACATTTGTATTTCTACCATCTCCGACCTTATCCCAGAGCCACAGTTTCTACTTCCCCCTCGGACCAATTCTCTACCCCTTCCGAGCTAGGAGCTCGCACCTTCGTATGTTCTAGAGCATGTTACTTACACCACGTAATTACAATTGAGAGAGTCTATAACTTACCTAACAGCTTACTTACAGTTGATGTTAGGTAAATGACTTGAATCGAGGTGATGTTTTCGCTAGTATAATACTTTAAGCTTCTAATGAAGCGAGGGTACTTCACTCTTACGTCTACAAACGACTATCTGATACTTTTCCGCTCGCAAGGTATGCTCTGAGCTAATAGTTTAACTGTGTAAGTCATGCAAGTAATCTTTAACATGCCGAAAGAAGTCGAGACATTACCTATTGGAATCGGCATCCACAACTAGTGTAATAAATCCCCTGTACTTTGGCTTCTCATCCAGGATGCTAATTGGATTGAAGTGAAAGATTAACTCAGATAACACAATATACTGCTCAATAAGTGATAGACTAAAAGGCCAAGAAGGAATCATTAGCTACCTCTTACGCATTGACGGAAATACTTAGGAGTGGTTACGAACGCTTATGTCTGGCCAGGACACTGTCTTGTGCCTCGAGACAACGGGCGGTAATACTGTAACATTATGGATGTGTCTCCTACTAGCCACCTCTCCTCTCTGGAATAAATTCAAACGGTTTTGAAAACACAGACTCGTCATAACATTCTAAGAAGACCGAGCCGCTGACGATTGTCTATAAAGTTGTTAGTAAGGACGCTGTGTACAAGTTGACTATAATTACGTACACCAGAATTAAAATGATGGCCTTCAAAAGCCCAACCTTCCTTGGGTACTATTCTTGAAAGTCTTCCTCGTACTGGGCAAGTTAGATGTAGACTTTCCCGTATACAGCCTTCGGGTAAGCTAACTTGCTCCAAGTCATAGATACTGAGTCTTGACTGTGTAGCATTCATTTTCTGCCGAAGATTCCGTTGCAATTCATGCCCCAATTTAGGTTGTTGTGCGAGATGGTAGGCTCCGTTAGCTAAGGTCGCTGCCGTCGTGTCTATACCTCAGAGTAAAAGTCAGCGTCAAAATGGGAGTTCAAGACTCTAGCTATGGATTTCTGTTACCTGTAAAGAGCAGATGGACACCTTACGAAACCAAGGAATCGGTACTGATAGGAAACTCCCTTTTTCTGCCTGAGTCAATCATGTCTTGAAACATCGTGATCTTGTCCCTATTGTCTTCTGGGCTTGTCATCCATCGCCTTAAGACCGGCTTCTGCACCCTATGAAGGGTTTCGGTTTGCAAATTTGGTGGGTACGCAGATTAAAAAGTCGTTCTATCCCCGCGGATGTCGGAACTTTGGCTGCTATGAGTGTCGTAGAGAAAAATTATTATCTGCTCAGTCTTAAAGAGGCCTACTTAGTTAGTACTAGTATAGACCCGATATTGCGGGGCTACAGTACGGGTGGGTTTAAACCGGATGTGTGGGGTAACAGTGATGTCTGAGCTTTTTGAGCATAAAACAAACAGACTGCGGAGATCGGACTGGTTATACTCCCGGGCCGAGTTCTACTGGGAGATTTCTTTCGAGATGTAAGATAGATAGTCAGTCTCCATCGTTCGCTTACTTGAAGAACCAACAGTCTACAGATCTCGATTGGGGAGTAACGATTCTTGGAACACCACGAAGTGCGGAGGTACAGTAGCATTTGACTGCACTTGACTTGACTGGACGACTATTCGCGAAGAGTATAGCCCCTTAATTAGTGCTGATGCCTTTTGCATGTATTATTACTGTATCTAGGTTTTTCGTAATGGACTTTCCCCTATTCGCATAGCAGCGGCCTAAGAGCTACTCCAACTTATTGCGCATCCAATAACCATCAATAGTAGGCCCGATCTGTGACACTTGCTTAATGGTGCCATCAATTTAAAATCTCATGTTGTGTTTTGTATCACCCGTCACATATCAGCTCAAGTAAGAAAGGATATGCACATCGCCATTTATTGTACGTACTTGCACAAGTACACATGATTCCCCGCAGAGTTTCGTCCCGACCCGTCAATCGGCTTAATATTTGGAATTCAAGACTTGGCCTGGTGTTTTACTGGTCAGCTGAGTAGGTTGTGCGTAACTTCGAAAAATGAGTTGCGGAAATCTAATTCAGTAGGTAAGAGCAGCAGTCACTAAAAGCCCAAAGTCGGCAATATACTGGAACGTTACTAATTCACTCTGACTTACTTTTGGATATCTCACTTGGCACCTAGGTAGTTATTGGACATGGCTGAAACGATGTATTTTGTACAGTTGCGAGATATCTCCAGCCGCCAGCGCTTTTACTCTGCCAAAAATCTGTACACTTATAAAAAAAGAAACGTGAAAATATATACAAGAATAAAAATTGCCCTGGTATCACTACAGACGTTCTAAGATTCATCGATAGTCCGAGATAAAACTGCCACATCTGAGTTACTGAAATCAAGTAAATTTCCCAAGTTAGGTGAGCTACTCATCTAACATCCAGCATAAATAGCTAAAGCAAAACGATTAGCACCTACATCACTTAGCAGACTAAAGGTTAAACATACCATTGGCATAAAGAGCATAACTATCAGCATTGAGAACAGCAACAGAACTACTCAACCTAGTAGCAGCAGCATATCCGTAACCATAATCATCCGTTCCAGGAGAGTAAACAGCAGGAGCGTGGGTCAGTTCATGAAGAGTAGTTGTAGCTTGATCTTGCTCATGGCAGGTATCAGTCAAGGCTGTCAACTCGCTATAATAAAGAGGGCAGTTGATGACTGCACTCTGGGTAGGAATCGTATAAGCGAGAACATCAGACTCGCAGTATCCATATATATCTGTGCAGTAGTAATCAATGACGCCTGAAGTGGCAGAGCTACATTCGGAGGCGACAGCGGACAACCGAGCGGCAACGATAGAGCGGGTCGAGGTACTGGTGGTCTTGAAGTACTCGGAAAATTTGGACGATGAGCCTGAAGTAGCAGCAGTGGAGGCTGCGTTTGCAAGTGACGCACAGTTGGCAAGCGCTTGGGTGGTTGCTGAGTTCTGGGCGGAGGAACAACCGGATTGAATATCGGCTCGCTTCAGGGATGTAGGAATTGTATAAGGAACTGCAGCAGCGGCGTCTCCATCAACGTGAACTGTAAGAGCGTTGGACTTAAAGTAGACTGCTTTTCCGCTGAGGTCGCTTGAGTTGGCTTTGGCATAAGGGATGGAGCCTTCGGCAACGAAGGTGTAGGCGCCCGTGGACGAGATATCGTGCACAGCGGCACTATCAATGGTGGTCTCGTAAGCAGCTCCTGCTGGGAGAGAGACAAACGCCTCATCAGCAAGGCCTGTGCTCTTAACTGATCGGAGAATGCCAGTAAAGGGAGAGGCAGTTGAGGAGTCTTAATAATTTGATTAGCGTTATTCATAGAAGAATGATATTGTAGTATTCTTAGTTCCTCAAGTCAAGCGAGTTACTCAGATCAACTTAGAAGACTAGTAGTAAGAAGAGCCAATGACTCACTTGCAGCAAAAACATTAAGTTTTTGAACAGGAGCAGAGTCAAAAACGGTTCCATAAGCGAGCAGCTTCAAGTCTTCAGACCCCGTGTTGGTAACAGTGGCCTTGAACACCGCATTGTCAACAGCAGTTAAAGTGACATTAAGTGGTGAGTCTTGCTTGTAGATATCGACTGGGTTAGTTGAAACAGTAATTGAGAGGGTCGCAACAGCTAATATTTGAAAGAGGCCGTGCATTTTGAAGTTATTGCGGTGCTCTAGAAGCCCAAATAGAAGAGAAGAGAAGAGAAAAAAAGAGAAGCTAGTGAGAGTAGGTGGACAGTAGAGATCCGTGAGGGCATTGGTCTAATTTATAAATATGCGTTGGTATGGGCTGCCTATATTGTAGTAGCGGAATTCGTGTAGCATCTTTTCATGGCCGTACCATACCATTTGTCCTTGGCCAAACAGCATGACTGGTTTCTTATAGTTCTTCTGGGGCCAGATTTGAAATTGAAAGGACTAACCGACGATAATGGTCGATGATTGTGGGGGATGTGAGAGTGGAGTAGCCACTTGAGACGGGTTGTACTTGCACTTGGTTATCAAGAAATTTCAGTACTGTGTCTTGGGAGAACCGATAGGCACATTGCCGAAATAGAAGGCAACAAGAGTGAAACAAACAAATTAGGTTGTATAAGCCAATACATGTGAAGATAGAGAGTGTAGCCGAGAGCCTTTCCTTTTTTGAAACGAAACGTGCTGAAGTATGATATATTAAACCCGAGGGGCACGTTCAACATCGTCCTGGGTCTGATACAACTAGGCATTCTATCTGCTGATAGTGAGAGTAGGCTCAGGTAGGTAATTTGGTCTACAGTACCCCCCCCTGGATAAATGTTATTTTTTACGGTGTGGCAAGAGCAAAAAAATTAACATTTATCCAGGGGGGGGGGGGGGGGGGTACTGTACAGTACTTCATCCTTGTCCTATAAGTATTGGCACGGACTTGGCGCAGAACGCAACTGAATAGTCTCTTGGTCTGCTTAGCAGTATGAACGAGAGGCGACCGTAGGAAACTATGAAGGCGTAAGAAAAAGACAGTTGTGAATATAAGCTTTAGACCTTCTGAATTTCACCACTTCTGAGCATAGTTGGTAGTATTGTTTTCTTTGGCGGCTGCTTCCTTGAGGAGAAAAGTCCCTGTGGAGTTTTGACGACTTATCCAATTAGCAATTTCAGCAAAATACAGGACCTGGTGGAACGGGTACCTATGGCTCAGATAGATAGTGCCAAGTCTCCATAGCACATCTACAGTTAATGCCAAGGTCATATGGAGCCCGCTCAGGTCGTGGATTGGCCACTCCACATTTTAATCTTCAAAGATGTCAATAACGGCTTCTTCCTCCGGAACCTTCAATGCACGACATCTAGAGGTTGATGAATACGCGAGCGGTTGCGGCTGACCTTAGTCTTTTGGACCTTCCACTCCAAGAAATTTCTACGAAGACTTGAAACAATCTGAAGTCTTGACACTTGTTTGATGGCAGGGAACTATTGGTTACTCTGGCCATAGCTAAGTCGACATATGCATAATCCGGAGGAAATTGATGCTTAAAAGGTTATCTTATGCATAATACAAGATTGTTGATCTCTGGCGAATTATTCCTTTCATAAACAGAAGGTCTGACGTGACGTCTATCTAAAATCGTCGTGGTCTCGGAGATAAAAAGGTTGGATGTGATAATATTGCTCCAGCACTTCCTACAGTGGTATTCCTCGAAGCAGTCAGTTCTTCACTCGCAAATCTTTTTCCAAATATCCAACCGAATGTTCGACATTCCTAGGTCTCCCAAGATTGTTATTGTTGGCATCGTCTGTATTGTTGTCACAATCAAGCTGTTATACTCAAACCCAATAGTCAACATTTTCCCGGTAAAAGGTGCCAACAGCAAGATGGAAATCCCTCTCCTCGTAACCATCACCGAGATCACACCTACGCCACCCAAAACTCTATTCGCGCCGACTGTCAATCTGAAAGTCACAATAAAGAACACAAGCACCTCACCAGTGTCCTTTCTCCGATGGTCGACACCGCTCGATCCCCGAGCATCAGCAATGGGTATCTTTGTCTTCACATCTCAACAAACCGGCATTGCCGCAAGATGCCTTGATCTTAAACTTAACCGTAAGCTACCTGAGTCAGAGGTCTTCGAGGACGAGAATGTAGCCACACTAGAGTCTGGGGGGCAACTGGGGCAAATCGTGGAGATCAAGGCGCCGGACGTGTTGTTGCAAGCTGGTGAAAAATACTTGGTTAGAGCAAAGGGTAGTTGGATGCATGTGAAGGTCGGTGACGACGCACCTATGAAAACAGACGATGGCGATGCGCTGAGAGGGGAGTTTGAAAGCGACCTCGTTGAATTCCAGGTTCCTAGCTGAGAGATGAGAACAAAATAGCTCTTGAGCTTCGAAGCAATGAAAATTCTATTCGATATCACTGATCGACAAGAGAAATTATATGTTGAGTCCTTCGGGCAATATATTTGCATGGAGAGGACGTGAAAAATGTCTCTTGATGGCGATTTTTTTATGCTGTGGCGACAAGGACTGATTCTTCGGACGAGAGAGAGCGACCGCCGCGTTTAGTATATCTGCGATTTCTTTTCCATCCAACCGCTACTTAGCAAGAATGGGGAGTGGTGATAAAGGAGAACAGTCGCATATAGACACGGCATATTCGAGAAATCAACCCAAAGCGAAGCCTGTGTTTGTTCCGTGATGCTCTGAGCTCATCTTGTTACTTGCTAGATAAACTCGCTAGTTCAATGAGATCCGTTCCCAAATCCCAAGGTTTGGAGCAAATATATTTCATGTCTTCCTTCAAGTGGCTTTCCGATCTCGTCGTTCGGGAGTCTACGGAAGTCGTGGAGGAACTGAGAATACAAATTAGTCGAATTGCACCGTAAAGAGCATCATAGACAGAGCGCAACTCACTAGGTCATAGCACCAACCGAGAGGTCCAGAAAAGCTTTGTATATCAAAAACGTGTCTCGGAATAGTTAATCTCATTGTCTTTGAATGCCTACGTAACATGCTTCCAGGTCCGGAACTTCAAAGCACCTTCCCTTGTGATATTAAAATAGCTATGCAGTGTGACTAAAAACTCTTCGAAGACATCCACGCAGTTCTCTATAGGTGTACGGAAACACTCGCATAGTGCGGGATTGCTACCCAAGTCATTCTGCAAACGGGCTATGACTCCAGGACCCCTAGAGCGCCTTCAGGTCCGTAGATATTGCTGTAATATCATGCGGCGCACTTCGCAAACCGACCATGAATCCATACAGTCGCTTGGAACCGTGAAAAGAGAAGCGTTAAATTCCTGCAACGCTGGCAGTGACAGATGATGGGCCGCTCATGACTATAGAAGTTATTGATCTGCCTCAGGATAATCTTCTCTAGGGCGAGGCTATGCTCATGATGAATGCGACAGCTGAGCCCACTCGGTCTGCAACTTCTGCCCGACGTGTAGAAAGTGTGCATATCTAGGTTATTTTACTCCTGCTAGAAATCAATCATTCCCGCTAGACTTTGTATACACATAGCGGCGTTGGTGAAATGATATCTTGATTTTGAGATTGTTATGTGTTGACGAGGCTGCCGAGAAACGCTTACTTACTGTGATGATAATGATGGTATCAATTTAACGTCAAACCTGAGGCCATGGTACCCTTATAAATGAGGCACGAACATAGTGTATGCTGCTACAGGAGCCATGTTTCCCACAGTTTAAGACATTAACATCGAAGTCAGGTCACTAACCTGCTTCGATTCGAAGAGGTTGTAGGGGCACTAACCCTACTCGTACTCTATATATTGTTGTTGTTTCATGGAAGGTCAAAAAAGGGGTATAGCGTGTTCGCGTTTGCGCAAAGTTAAGGATGAGCTACTTGTAATGCGACAATGACGCGACATTGTTGACTCTTCTTCGCTCTGCATACTCAAGAGAGATACAGGCTCCCAGCTGGCACCACCTGGAGGTGAGAGCCGTCGCCAGCCAAACCTTAAAGTATCTCCCCACTCTTCACATCTACGATATAGAAACCGATGTTGAACCTTCACAACGTGCAGCATGTCCTCAAGGCAACTTTGAGCACTGCTGGGTGTCTCTCCCGACCAATTGCTACTATCATCAAGCCTCAAAGATACGCGTCAACATTCTCGATGAAGCAGAACAGACTTCCTGCATCCTACTACCGCGGCGGCACGTCTCGAGGAATTATCTTCAACCAGTCCGACCTCCCTGCAGATCGAAAACAATGGGATTCGATATTCTGCGGAGCAATAGGATCTCCTGATCCAAATGGCAGACAGCTAGATGGGATGGGTGGTGGGATATCCAGCCTTTCGAAAGTCTGCGTTGTGGGACCCTCCATACACCCTGATGCGGATGTCGACTACACATTTGCTGCAATTGGAGTGAAGAACTGGGATGTTGACTACTCGAGTAACTGTGGGAATATGACAAGTGCTGTTGGGCCTTTCGCTGTCGATACTGGGTTAGTCTCGGTCGAGGAGAATGGCTTGGCTACTGTCCGAATACACAACACAAACACAGGAAAGATAATACATTCCAAGTTCCCTGTGGCCGAGGGGGAGGCTGCTGCAGGTGGAGAGTTTTCAATTGATGGCGTGTCTGGCACTGCTGCCAAAATAGAACTCTCATTTATCAACCCAGCGTGAGCATTCAGTGGAACATGTAACTATCCTTTGCTAATTGCTTAAAGCGGCTCAGTCACAGGTCAGTTATTGCCAACTAGCAACGTTACTGATGTGCTGGATGGTGTCCAAGCAAGCTGTGTCGATGCAGGAAATCCTGTTGTGTTCGTACAAGCAGCCGACCTCGACGTTGATGGCACAATCCTCCCAGATGCTGTAGATGCTCATCCCACACTCCTCTCTAGGCTCGAATCCATAAGACGGAAGGCAGCGGTTGCAATGGGTATCTCACCAGACGAGGCTTCAACTCCGGGTTCTATTCCCAAAATTGTTATGGTCTCACGAGCAAAGCCCCATCACTTGCTGTCAGGAGATATCATTGATGGTGATACAATAGACCTAGTTGTGCGTGCATTATCTGTTGGCCAACCACATCGAGCCGTGCCAATTACCGTGGCATTGGCTACTGCTGCCGCGGCGAATATTGAGGGATCTGTTGTCTATAGCAATGTCTCTAGCAGCCGTGTTGATCCTGACGGTATCACGCTGGGCCACTCATCTGGAAAGATAGTAGTTGGGGCCAAGTTTGATGATCAGGGCTCACTTACCCACGGCACCGTATTTCGCACTGCAAGAAGACTGATGGATGGAAATGTGTATTGGAAGTGACAAATCTCTTCTGCTTCAGAGATCTGCTAATCAATATCTCTTCTGCTTCACAAAGTTTAAAGTTGCCTGTGGCCCATAGTATAACCACCATCTCTCCTTTGGCTATAGTAATGGTCTTTCCCGGCTGATACAGCATATCAAGTTTCCTTCCAAACAATGAGGATCGCGAACCCAGATTCACTTTGCTCTTCAGCATCTAATTCTAAATGCTCCAGCCTGAAATAAAAGGTCACCTCTTTTGGCAATATCTACATGGATTTAGCATCACTCGTCACATGACTAGCAATCTCGCTATCAGGCCGTTTTGACTCGTCAACAGCAGTCAGAGCTTTCTTAAATCCAACGTCCAGATGTTCATCCTTCGGCCCGACAATGTCGAAGCCCTTCCATTCCAGCAGAATGCTGAGATTTTCTGATTCTTGAACCTCTGCTACTATAACTCCTTTCCTAAATGCATGCAGAGGACTGGCAGGAACATACACTGTTTGATACAATTTCACCGGGATCGATGTAGAAGTTTTAGCATCCCATCAGCATCCTGCCTGGCTATGAGAGCCAGCAGCTGATCGCTTGTCACTTCCTCCTTCAGTCCTACGAATACATACCCCGTCGCCAGAATATATCAGCATTCAGCCTTTCCGTGTGCTAGTCCCAGATGGAGTTTTGCCCATGCGTCAGGAGAATGAACGTGGATGGGAAGGCGCTGGCCAGCATCAATCAGCATGACAAGAAGCTTAGTGTTAACCCCCTCCCCTCCCTTTCTCAACATGTTCGTTGCCCAGCCATTCCTTTGGATTCTGATTGATCTCCTCTGATAGCAATGATCCATCTGGGAGCTTGCTTTGGCCAAGTGTTGAGTGACCAGCACCGCTGGACTATGTGGTCGATGCAACCCAATCCTCTGCAGCACTTGGCTCTTTAGGTTCCTCGCCCCGGAATTTCGAAATCCGTTCTCCACCTTTGTAGAAAGGGGTCGGCTGGTTTGAAGATAACTTGATTGAATCCATTGTCAATTATATTTTCATTAAGTCTAATTTTCAAAAATAGAAGAAAAGGAAGTGAGTGATCTCAATTGAGTTTGAGGAATAAGATGTAGAAATACAGATGCAGCTATGACATACACATGAAGTGGAGGTACCGCCAGCACGTTAAGTCTCATTTAATGCTGGTATAATAGCACGAGGTCCAACAACTTATTTGACTTTTGTTACACATCATATTTTGAGTGTGAATAAGGTGATATAAGAACTTCACTTGTGAAGTTCCTCTTCTCTATTCATAGTTGCACCTTTTGTACGAAAGTCACCCTGATCATTTTTCATCACGTGTACCTAACTAAACTTTATCGTAAACTTGGATACTTCAGTTTCAAACAAACTATATCCTTTTCTAAGTGAGTTGGCTTGCTTTATAACTTCAATAGATCCACCTCCGTATAAAAGTATAACACGTGATTTGTGCAACCACACCAGCACGCTAACAACGCATCGTATCTATCGTACTCGAGTATTTGGAAATGGCTCGATCCTCGACATGAGCTATCGCAGACTTGAAAGGACAATCCATACACCCCCATCCGTATCAGAAGCCGTCCAATAAGAGGCCATGAAGCCAAGGAAACCTCATTCGAAAGTAAATCATATCACATTGCTCTCAAATCTCAAAAAAAAGTTGTGCAGGAAGGCTAATACTGGAGTTCTGAACAGAGCCGTCTGGGCTGCGCTGAGTGCAAGCGTCGGCATACCAAGGTCAGCCTTACCTTAGCATCTCCACTTCCTTCTCTATACTGACACTCATCAGTGCGACGAAGTTCACCCTATATGCTCATCATGCCAACGTCTAAAAGTTCAATGCAACTGGCCAACGCCGTCGCGAAGTGCTGGAGGTTCAATATCGTCACCTGACTCCTCAGTCAAAACCCCGGGAACTCCGGAAACACCGTCAGTCATCAATAACTTCATTAACATTACAACTGGCTCCAAGGACTCAGTTTCAGAGAAGTTGGCATTAGTTGACCTCAAGCTGTTGCATCATTTCACAGCAAAGACATATGCAACTTTGGACACAGTCACGTTACAGCGCGGGATCTGGCAGGAAAGTGTCATCGAGCTTGGATTCCGCTATCCGTTCTTGCTGCGTGGAGTTTTAGCAGTCTCTGCCTTGCATATGGCTTCTTTGAACCCACCAGCGAAGGTTAATTTCTTGGTCCAGGCCGCGACACAGTACAACCGTGGGTTACTAGATTTCCGCAATGTGCTCAATAGTGTCGATAAAGACAACTGTGGCGCGGTGTTTCTGTTCTCCAGTCTCACAGTAGTTCATGCATTTGCTGTTGCGCAACTTCAAAAGCCACTGGATCCCCTCGCCGATCTTCTGAACTGTATGCATCTCATTCAAGGCGTCAACACGATCCTACAACCACATTGGCTTGCTATCATGGCAACTGATCTTCGACCGCTACTCCTAAACGGCATGCCTCGTGGCATTGTGGGAGAGATTCCAGAAGTCCTCCAGCTCAAAAACCTCGTCGACTCCATGCCTGACCTCGCAAACACCCCAATGGCAGACAAGTACAAAGAAGCAATCAGTAGTCTTCATGGCGTCCTCGTCGAGCTCAAATCCAGTGGTGACGAACAATCCTTCCTGTCACTTCTGTTATCATGGCCTGCGGTAGTCAATCCAGAGTTTTTGAACGCATTGGCGATGAACCATTCAGTAGCTCTGATTATTGTCGCCCATTTCGCATGTGTACTCCAGAGGAGATGTTGGTGGATCGCAAGATGGAATGAGTACACAATCAATGCTGTCGAAGAACGACTTGATCCGAGTTTGCATGACTGGCTTGCTTGGCCAAGGAAGATTAGCAATCTTTCCGGTGGCTGTGAGACTCAATGAGTTGTGGATCAGTTGGTGATCATTCCTTCCCATTAGTTTTTGTCAGACCAAGCCTTTCGAGTCACGCTTTTGACCTGCACGACTGTGGGATACTACTCACGCGGATATCGAACTACAAAGCAGTGTGTACCACCCGATTCAATCGTTCTTGAGTTATCTCAGTAGTGAATGTATCATAATAACTAAGTTATTTCAACAGGTCGGATTAACGGGATCGCGAGGTATGTTCTGTGGAGTTGTCGATTTTGCTATGTTGCTTTGGTTTTTGGCGCATGGAGTTAGAGACCTCGGGCTAAACGTGTATATATATGAGCGATTGTAGATGGCCCAACAACGAACGTGGACAGAACAGGAGAGGAAGTACTGGGATGTAAGCAAGCCACGGCAAAAAGGTATTGGACTACAGGGGTAGTATGCCGTATTCGCTAATTGCGGACGTCGTGGCTGTAGAGAAATTCTTAAGGAGTGTTCACACTGTTCTATACCCTGGGAAAGCCTATAGACTATTATTTCCTGGGCGTTAACTAGCCTGTAACCGAGTCCAGTGGCTTTTTGTCATGGTCTTCCGTACTGGTGCCTACCAATATACCCTTGCTGTCAATTATACTTACTAGTTCACGTAGGACTCTGGTACAAAGCAGACATACTGGTTTCCATTTTCATTATCCTTCCTTTCCAAGATCTATGTTAAGTGTATCGTGAGTTTCTCATTTCGTGATCTTCTTTAAAGAGGAGGCGAAAAGGTTTATTCAGAATGTAGTGTGGTTCCGGCCTCGCTAGTTTACGCAGACCACTTCTCAACCGGGAAAGCTCTAAGCGACGGTCCACAATTGTCCCGTATGTACGATCCTGCCTCCTCTCGACAGGAGTTCATTGTTGGAGCCTAGTAAACAGAGAAAGCTGATTTGTCAAAACCTGGGGAGCATATGAATCATCATGCAAGGGATAGACGAGACATCCAACATTTGCGTTTCGTACTTCCGTACTTCCGTACATGGCAAATCCCTACCCATGAATGTCGAGGACCATTTGCCATGTCTTTTTAGATTCCGTGTCGTAGACTTCTATTTCCTTCATCTCTCTTATGTTTTTGAGTCCAATTCTTGGACTTGAAATTCGAGATGTCTTAACGAAGTCTCTGATAAAATCGCTGACGGCGATGAGGAGGTTGCTGCGATAACTGTTGATGAGTCTACACAGCCTGTCTAGAGTGAGGATGAGGAGCGTTAAGAAATCTAAAAGTATGTACAGTCAGTACCCACCCTTAATTAAATGTAAATTCTATATTTAATGCTTAGCCAAAATAGCGGTTTTTAAGGGATTTCTAGTAGTATTTTATCTCCTATAATTTGTATAGTAAATACTTCTAATCTACTAATACTCTTAATCT
>JAJONI010000279.1:0-29434 GCA_022190145.1 Pezicula rhizophila
CTGAAGATTGAAACTTATGTACTATATATAATAAAGGGGGAATCAAAGTACATTATTCCAATCTCCCGTACAATGTCAATTTTATAGAAGGTTATTTGGCTCATTTAGGACAAGTTATAATTTGTTTAAGAAACTAATAACTAAATGCTCTAAACAGCCCCCAAACTACCTGAATTTGTTAGAAAAGCTGTCCATATGTACACTCAATAGTGATTGGATGTCGCCTGCTTACGTCCCACTCCCAGCCACACGACTGCATGATGAGTTGGTGCCGCACATCTTCTCTCCTGAGAAAGACACATTTCATCGATCAATTCATTAACTGCGTCATCCGTCATCATTCTTAGAAATATTTACTGAAGCTAAAGCATGCCTCGTAGGAAAGCATATAGCATAGACTATGTAGTCCCTCCAGCTCAGCCTATACGGGACTCCTTTAATGCCCCTGACCTTCAACATCCCGATATCCCACATTTCTATGTCTGGGAAGTAGGAGTAATTTTCCCTTTTGAGCCCCAATTAGACATTGTTCTCTAAACAAGCGATAGGATGTTGAAGCTCCCGAACGCTTCATTTTTGATGATGGCAAATTCAATAAAACCTTTCCGCGACGCCCAAACGTAATGCGAACACGCCGCCTCCAAAGACTCAAGAATTTACACCACTAATCATGTTTACAGGAGGACCCCTTTCTAGAGTCTGAAGATGCTGAAGAGTTTCGAGAGGTACAGCCTGCTCTAGAGCCGGGGGAGATTCCCGAATCTCCTACGAGACATAAGCAAGTAGCAGGACTCCGTATCTTGTAAGTTGAATTACATACCCTTAACTAAGAATTGTTCTAATCAATATATCAGATGTGAGAATTTAAAACAAAGCTACCCTACTCGTGGCCTCGACGCAGCAGAGATCTATTCTCTGAAGCAGAACTGGCATCTCCCGCTTGATTTTGTGACACTGCTTTCACACCGAGAACTCAATGCGGGCTTTGCAAAGAAGAAATTTCAAATGATTGAGAATCACCAAGTCATCCGTGAGGGTAGAAAACAGTTCTAGCATGGCCTAATAAGCTGATAATTAGCAGAATTGACCATGTGTTTCCTAGCCGGGGGAATCCTCTCATTATCCCACGACCTCGAAGCAAAACTTACTCGAGGCTTTTGGTTTAGTCGAGACATAGGCCTGCTTAACTCCGTACTCGAAGACATAATTCCCGAAACGCCACATATTCGCCATCCGTTCTTCATACCTAGACAAATCCTTCACGTGTTAACGTATGACATCGAAAACGGCGTCACCAGAATTCTCTCGGCGCTGGAACAAGTCCGTGGAGATATTGACAACGCCGTTGGAAACCAATATGTCGATGGCTTCGAGTACTATTTCTACCGCGCACATAAAACGTACTTTCATGGTATTGATAATATATGGGAGAAATTCGAGCAGGCCGAAACACTAGGAAAGTTCATTCTTGAAGGATTATCAGATCTGAGTGACGTTTCTGCGGATTCAGAAGAACAAGCCTATTTCCAGGAGGTGGTGTCGTTTGATATGGAGAGGTTGCAATGCTTTAGAAGGAATATTAAAATGAGGGATGCTAATATCAAACGTCAACTTGAGCTCGTAAGTCTTGGAGCCCTTATGTGTTGTTTTGTGAACTGACGAAAGAAGATACATGGCCTTATCAATCTCCGCGATGGGAGAGTAAGTCAACTCATAGCAGAAACGTCAGCTCAGGTTGCTCGAGAAAGTAAAAGAGACAGCTCGGCTAGTAAGGCGCTAGCTGTTGTCGCTACTGTTTTCCTTCCCGGGACGTTTATAGCGGTAATTCTCTCATCCTCCCATTCTCTTCCTGTTTCGCCACCTACTCACTATTTTATAGTCATTGTTCGCCACGCCATTCTTTAACTTCGACACACCAACTGGTACGAAAATAATCTCCCACCAATTCTGGTTATACTGGGTTGTGAGTATCCCACTCACCATCGTTGTGATTCTTCTGTGGTTTATATGGTACCGATACACATCGGAAGAGAACCGAAAAGAAGATGAGAAGGGTGCTAGCGCTACCAACCAATCTATATTCGTATACAATTTCGACATAAATGCAGAACTGGATGTCTTAAGGAAAGCAAAAGCCCCATATGCTCCCCATCTCGAGTTTTTTAACAAGAAGAAGAAGAATTTTCCGAAATGGAAGTCTGTCATAGCAAGGAGGAAGAGCAGGGATTCTTCTTTGGAGGATACATAACTTTTTGTAATTGTAGCTAGCAGAGTGGGTAAAGAATCTAGACAGGTTGTCTTCTGTATTACCTCAAGCGCCTTCTGTACCATGGCTCACCTTAGGTTCGTTTACCGACAGCTCAGTCTAGAATAGCGAAAGCTGGCAGGTCTGAAGACGGAAATGAGGAGTGCAATATCGATATTCTGACATCCCACTGTACAAGTCTTGGATGAGGCTAAAGACATGAGAGCCGTAATAGCAAGGCTGATTTTCCTGTTGCATATGTATAACCCGCAACTCCGCTAGCGAGCATGTAACAAGAAATGACCACAACAGAGAGCAAAACGGAGAGTGACATTGTAAAACAACTCCACAAATTTGCAAAAGACTCCTTCTAAAACTTAAACTAAACCTGTGCGTATAACTCCATATTGACCAAATGAGTGCCACTGCCCTAATTGCCTAGTTTGAGGAAGAGGAAGTAATGGCAAGGAGAGCGGACAAGGTTGAATTGTTAGTGGAAGGCAGAACTTCACGAAAATAGCATACTTCTGTATGTTAACAGGTGATGCGATGAGGCAGAGGCCAAATATTGACTTTGTACAAAGTTTGTGAAGTATCATTTTGTTGCTCGCTAGACTTAGCCAATAAATACTCTGCGCAGTTCGAACAACATAACGCATCTAGCTTTATCGGGCGCCAATGCAGAATTGCATGGCTTTCAACGACATAATTCGTAGACAAGTAGGCCAGGCAGATCCAATGGCGAATATAAGGCTGTACTCGGTGTAGACTCAAGACAGTTCATACCTGGAGCGCTCAGCCTTGATAATTGCTGATCAGAATATTGTTATAGTAGCACAGTCGCCCTTAATCAGATTCACATCTCTTGAGCCCTAGCTGAAAAAAAAAATTTATGCTAATCCTCCACCCTTCACCCAATCTATTCCGCAATTACTATCCAGAATGGACCCCGTCACTGTAATAGGACTCGTAGCATCATGTTGGACTCTGGTGGAAGCTGCCAAGAATTTCCGGGGGGTGTTCCGCGAGCAGAAACGACGTGCTCGCTCCCAGGTGATGAAGCACATTTTGCAGGATATATCGGCCATAGAAAATATCATCGCATTCCTATCCGAATATTTGGACAAACAAAATAACGAAAACTTAGAGAATAAAGCGACGAAGATTCTGTCAGACGCAGCTGAAGCATGTACAGAGACAATTAATAGCTTAAGAAGAAAAATTGGAAAAGACAAAGGGAAGCGTTGTCGTAGTGGCAGCTTGAAGGAGTTAAGATCCCAGCTGTCACAAAGAAAAGGGACGCTTTTGGCAGCTATTGGAATATGCGGATTGTCTGGAGCCTTTTTTCTCTTACATTTTTCTCTGATCCGATTTTCAAGTGCTCATGCTAACAATTTCGGGTATGCAGTATATCGATGCAGGATAATTCAACAGAATATAGACAGGCGAAAGAACTAGCCAGAGCGACTAGTACCAAAGTCGACGAATTGAAGCTAAAGATTCTTGCAATTTCACCAATGGCGCAGTCTCAAGCCATGGCAGAATCAAGAGATCAACGTCAGGGTAATGACGATGATTTCATTGATACGTGGTTAAAACCCGCTCCAACAGTGGATAAACCTAGGGGAATATATACTACAAACGGAATGACGACGAATGAAGCTAGATCTTCTCAGGAGTCTCAGTTGGTAGTGCCCTCCTCGATTGTAGAATGCGAGCACTACGCTATACCCAAAATGTCCGGCACGGAATGTGAGAACCAAATATTCTCGTTTGGTGGCTTCCGGGGCCATTTGGTGGTTAGTGTATCCGTCCCAAGGAGCATTTGGGCAAATCTGGGCCTTGACGAAGAACCCCACGAGTCTTTAAACGAGTTTACGTCGCGACGATACAGTGCAGTTACATCTAGGCCTAAGAAATTCAAAGCGGACGACGGGTTTGATCTTCGGCAAAATATTCTAAAGCGTGACATCGAGCGACTTGTAGCTGTCAATATAGAAGAAAAGATCGATTCATACGACGTCCTTGTAAAGGTTGAGAGAGTAGTCGCCGATATCAGAGCACTTATTTCTAATTCGGGAGACTCTGAATCGTGGACAAAGATTGTTGTTGGCTTCTTCGTTAACCCTACCGCATTTGGAAACAAAAAGATAATGCCCGCAAATTGTTCTGAGAATATGCTGACCAACATGGGTATCCTGGCTGAATGGCCAGTGATAGTTACGTGGCCAGAGAGGGTCAATTGGAGTTTTTGTGGTACCCACTGGCCGAATTTTCCCAGTGTTAATGCCGCGGATTCTAGGAAAGCATTTAGTAAACGGCCGACCATCAAGGCACATATTCATGAGGTCTGTGTACTCTAACTGGAATAAGTTTGGAATTGATGAGTGCTGATAGTCTCAGTTTACCACATCGCTGGGCCCAAAGAGGACTTCAGATGTAACATTCGTGGGTGTTGAGAAATCCAATATCCAGATTCAGTTTATTACATGTATAAGCTCGGACGCTGATGGGTGGATCAAGGCTATTTGGTCCAGACTAGGAGCGGAGAGGTGCTTCCAGTGGAGAGATGAAAAGAATACTGGTACACATAACTACCATTTGCTTTATAAGAAACTTCATAGAAGTACATAAGGTAGTTTTCGCTCCAGAGCTTATTCTTAAACCTCAATGTTACAAATTCTCTGCAATTCACTAGCAAGTTTATCCCAGTAGGGCCACCTCTCCTATATTCATTGCAGATGAAAATACGAAAGATATAACTACATCCATAATCTTAAATTTTATAATTTTCTACTCTCTACTAATTAAATGCTTACGGACCACTAGGACCTGCACACTAAAACTTATACTTTTTTAGCAGTATAAAGATGCTAGTAATGCTTACCATCCAACAATTTCTACAACAGCCAACTCCCACCAAACTCACCTCACCTAAACAACGTCCTCCCCATCTTCCCCTCCCTCCCCCACCAAACCAGTAAAAACAAACCCCCAGGTCCAAAAACCAAACCACCCAACAAAATACCCACCACAAGTCTCCCCAGCTTCGTCTTCGACCTCCCCATACGCTTAAGATCCCACTCAGCAAGCCAGCAAAACAAAACCATCACAATACTACAAATCAACAACTCTACTTGCCAGAGACTACGTATTCCTTCGACTATCGAATCTATCGAAATTGACGCCGTGTTTCCTTGGAGATGTAGATTCGGAAGAAAGACTTGATAGAATGAGAGGTCTGGAGTTCGAAAGATAGTGATAAGGATCCAGAAGTGGAGGAGTGATGCTCCGATGAAGGAGGAGAGATATATTCGTTTCAGGTGCTGTATATCAGGTAATGGTTTTCCGGCATCGGGTGTAATGTGTTTCTGTGGGTATAGCTTTGCATATATAGCGGATAATACGGTGAGCAGGAGATTAATGTAGATTACTCGTAGTCCTGGTTGAGCGATTGCGTATATGAGTTGTGTTGTTTCTGGGTCAGAATATGGATACTGTGTGAGGGATGTTGGGATTATATGTCCGAGAAGCAAGGCTGGGAGGAGAGTGTTTGCTTTGGGTGGTGGGACCGGTCGGGATAAGGGCCACCAGTAAGTTTCGTTTTTTGAGGTCAGGATGTAGGATATGCAGTAGATCGGTAGGATAATGGATAATCCCCATACCTGTGATAGAATTGCCCAGATACTTGTGCTAAAAAACTATATATTAGTCTTTCATATTTGAGTAGTGATTATTCAAAATGGGGTTTGACTTACAAACTGAGCAAAGTCAAAGCATTGCGTTTCCTGGATGCTTCTATCGACCATATCACAACTAATGAGAATTGTACGATCTCATATTCTAGTTGGACTAGAGTGAGACTTCCATCCCAGTAAGCGATTCCAGTTAGAGATTTCGCTACGCCGATAGCCAAGCTCTTGTCAATCCAAGGAATACCAGTATAAGTTTCTCTCAAAGGAACACCATTTGGAAACCTCGCATTTCCGATCATAGAAGTCAAAAGATCCATCACCCCAACACCAGCAGGACTCAAATACAATCCCCAATACGCAAACAAAGCAATCACAAAAAGCCCACCACAAATAACCCAGCCCCGCCATCCCCTCCCATAAATCTCATCTTCAAGCTGATCATTGTAAGGAATGAGAAGCGGACGAGGAGGAACATCCAACATATCCAGTCTAACACCCTGCGGAACATTCCTCGAAATATTAAAAAGAACATCCTCAGTATCTGTCCAGGGAACGACTTTCAAAGCCAGAAACTTGTAAAACGGTGTATCCATAGCTTCAACACGTTGTTGCTCATACGAGTCTGTTATTAGTTTTCGTGCTCTGGCATAACGTGCGTTTTGGACTTTGGCGAAGATTGATGAGATTTGGGAGTCGTTAAGTGTACCTGTGGGTGACTTGCTCAGTTCTTGAATAAGGTTGTTGATTAGTATTGCACCTCCTTCGATGGCTGCATTACCTCCGTGTCCACCAATTGGTTCGAACTAAACACAAATAAATACCATCAGTTAGTCCCAATCTCTTATTTCTCATCTTGCTGGAAATAACTAACCACATGAGCAGCATCACCAATAGTGATAATTCGACCAAAATGCCATTTTCTATAAGTGTATTTGATAAGCGGTGACATGTTCGACGATACCTTTTTCTTCACAATATCACCAAATGTCAAGCCTGGCATTATAACATCATCTTCTCTCGCTGTCAAAATTGCTGCTTCATCAGCTTTCGTATATCGAGGAATATCAGGACCATATAAGCGTTCCTTCCCGATTTTGAAGTTGTGAAACCAGAAGACTCTATCGTCGAGGCCTCCTAGGATTAGATATGAACGGTGGTCTCCGAACACAGATGTGAGAGATCCAGCTGTGATGCCAGGACAAGGTGTGGATATTCCAAATACGGTGACGTAGTCACATGGTACCTCTTTTGAAATAATTTAGTGACCTGTTCGAGTTAAGAGTAAATGGAATATTGCAACTTAACCTACCTCTCTTCTCAGAAGCGGGAAAATTCCCCTCCCTGATTTCATTTCCAATCCTCCACATCTCATCTCTAACAGCACTATGAACGCCATCAGCACCCACAAGAATGTCCCCTGTGTACACAGAGCCATCCTGAGTGGTTACTTTAACACCTCGATCGATCATATCAACCCTCTTGACCCGCTTCTGGACAAAAACCTTTTCCTTATCATCAAGATGATCATAAAGAACTTGCAACACCAACTGGCGATCTAAGAAATGCATCGCATATCCATGCCTGCCTTCCAATTAATAACATATTCCCGTCAAACAAACCCTTTTCTTCGCAAAACAACATACCGTTCTTCAAAAGAATGCGCAACGCCTTCATGCTTAACTAACAATTCCCCTCTATTATTTCTAAAGTAAAATCGATCGAGTGGTGATACGAGCTTTGCTATATCTTTGGCTATTCCTAATTGATCGAGAATCCGGGTACCGTGAGGCGATAAACCGATGCTGGCTCCGACCTGGGGAGCAATATCTGGATATGCTTCGAGGAGAACGTAGTCGATGCCATTTTTCTGGAGCATATTGGCTAATGATAAACCAGCGATACCGCCGCCAGCGATAATGACTTTGAAGGGTTTCTTGGTAGACATGGCTGGTTATTACACCGCTGTTCGTGTGGATACACACACAGGATCCGTAGTTGTAATGTATTTATCAGTCGTAGATTATCACCTTGAACCTAGCGCTGAGCCATAGAAGAGGTTATGATTTGACAGCTTTCCGAAATTTTCGTTATCTAAGGCTCATGATTCTGTAGTCCAGGACTTGAGGGGCTTTTGACTCCCAGGCACAAACCGATGATCGTACGAGTAGTGATGGCGAATCAATACCGCCCTCCTTCCATCTTGGGCGACTTGCGGCACCTATAATGCAATGAATATGCAACATCGGCTGGAACTAATTACAACCTCTTATACTTACCTAATAGAGATAACATGCTTTGTATCTGCTTTGCAGATTACCGGATTCCATGCCGATTAATTATTAGTACGTCAAGCCGATCAAGTACAACACGTATCTATTGAATCTATCTACCCTTTTGATCATTCAAGTAAGCTGGACTTCTGTTCCGTCCACTTAGAGCCAAATCAGCTGCAACCTGTAGGTGTGATTGTCTTCTAAAGACACCTTACGAACCTCGTGTAGGAAAGACCGTTAGCGATTCATCAAATCTGTGCAGTAGACTAAGTGCTTTCTAATCCTCTAGGCATGTAGTACACCGGAGAAGTTGCTACTGAAAAGCTCTCATTTCTCGACTCTATAGACACTCAGTCAAACTTGACAGCAAGCCTTCCCCGAGCTTTGTTGGCCTTGAACGTATCGATCATCTCCTGAATCTGATCAAGCTTGTAAAAAGTCACATGAGACCTGATGTTGTGTTGCGCTGAGAACTCAATGCAAGGGCCCATCTTCTGTGGGATGCCGTTACTGGCACTTCCAATTCGATATTTCCCAAGTGCCACTTCTAAGGCGTTGAGTGTGATTCCCGCTTGGGGGATACCAACAACCATCATAATTCCACCGATCCGTAGAAGAATGGGTGTTGAATCGTATGCCGGCTTTGAGTCCGTATAGTTCACAGCCGCATGACACCCACCTCCAGTGATTTCCTTGATCTTATTAACATAATCTTTATCGGTCTTCGGGTTGAAGGTGTATTCGGCTCCGCCCAACTTAGCCTCCTCAAGCTTCTGGTCTACAATATCGATGGCGATGACTCTGTACCCCAATTTTGTAGCATATTGGACGCCTAGCTTGTTCTCAGTGAATGATATAACTTCTAAACAACGTGGGAGCTAACCAAGGTGGCCCAGCCCACCACAACCAATAATAGCCATCCATTCTCCAGGATTTATTTTGGCCTCAGTCACGCCTTGCCAACCTGTAACACCAGCACAGAAGAGAGGCGCAGCTTCGTAGAGGTCCAGCGCATCCGGTAAGACAATGGCATTTCTCCAGTGCGATACTACATATTCCTGAAAGAATCCGTCACGGGCAAAGCCAGACATGACCGGATTCCCATTCAAGCACCAACCATTGTGTATTTGACAGCCTTCGCACTCGTAGCAGACCTGTTCCGGGCATAAGAAGCCAATCTTTGCGCCAACCTTCAACGTGGGATTCTGACAGGTCTCTGGGACAGATAGAATTATGCCAGTTGCCTCATGCCCAATTGTACGAGGAGCTTCATCACCAAGTGCTAAGCCGGTCTCGTTTGGCTCGAAGAGCATAAGATCAGAGTGGCAGAGGGAGGCCGATGCGACTTTGATCAGCAGCTGATCTTTCGATGGCGTCGGAAGAGGGACTGTATTGATGGAAACGGAATTCGTCTTTGCGGAGTACTGCGCAGCCTTCATTGTCTTTGGGAGACCATTGGAGTTGTCGATTAAACTCATGGTAACTAGTGTGTGTATATTACTTTGAGGATGGAGGAAGGTAGGTACGAATTGTTGCGTATAGGTATATTTCGAAGCTGGTGCGAAGGTGGGGTCAAATGATAGGAGAGGGAGCTTAAGGAGGGAAGAATGCGGACGATACCTACATTTGTGTATCAATCAAGGCGGGGGAGAGTAGCCACCATTGAGTGATTGTAATCTTACATACATACATTGCGGTTCCTAGCTATTTCGCCGAGGGCCACAGCTAACGGCTATGCTAGGTCCTGCTCGACTCGACGACAAGGATGGTGAAGAGCATCATGAACAAATAGCCGGCTCAATGGAGTGCGGGGTCCAGCGATGCTGGCTGATTCGACGCAGAGAGTGAGGAATTGAACATGGATGAAGTTACGCGGACAAAAAGGAGAGCTTGATGCCCTTGATGCTCGGAAGTGGCGCCAATGGCTCTGGATGTGGTGGGTTGTCTGTTTTGTTGCAGGAAATCTTTAGCCGTGAACTCGGAAGTTCCAATTCAAGGTTGGCGCCCTGTCATCAGAGTGGGGTCTTACCTGATTTATTCGACCTTGCTGTCAACGACCTGTAGATATAGGTAGGTACATACCTGTAATTACAGGTTGGATGTCCAGTAAAATAGGCTAGATAGTTCTAGAATACTCTACGTGTTTAACTTATGCTAGTTTACAACTTCTATAATTGAAAGGTATATAGCCTATAATTATAGGGCACATAGCCTGTACTTGTAGGCCATCTACCTCAAAGACAGTTTCTAAAGCCGCTACGCTTCGGTACCTATATAAGTCGAGCTTTGCCAAGAATTTTAAGACACATACCGACAAGGAATACTCCGGCAGGAGGGGGGGGAACTGTACTCAGATCTCATCCTGTCCTCCAATGCTCTCTCGACTCGTCCATAAAATATTAGCATCCTCGACTTAAGAGCCTGAGGAATATCAGAGATACTTGATACATGCTCCGTACTCGACAATAGATAAGGTCTTATCTTCATAGTCCTTCTAGTAAGCGGTCATGTCAAGCAAGCACTGCTACAAACAAACTGTGTACCCACCCAGGAGCCATCATCCATCGAGCAGCACCCAGCAGCCAAGGCCCAACATACCTTATATCTCATGTATGCAGGACAGGACAATGCTTTATGAGGTAAATTTAATATATAGCACAGCTAAGGCTACTGATAAGGACGTAACATAACGTACTCTACTCTACATATGGAGAATATAGAGCGATGCACGGAAAGCCCCTCTCTTCGACCATATTATCCTCGAAGCAGCTCTGCTCCTCTCTTTTCAACTATTCCTCATCTATCATCCCCATTCTCCCTATGCATCAACCCTCTTAACCGCCAAGCAGTACGTCAATACTCTAATATATTGCAAAAGGCCAATCGGTATAGGTATTTTGTATGGGAGCGGGTGCTTCTAGTCTTCCATTGCAGATTAAAAAAAACCCCCAGGGATCATTCAACAACTGTTATCTAGCTATCCATGCAAAAAGGTTCATCCAGACAGGAATTATCAGACTCTATACTTTAGGTATGCGCTTCCATTATCCTGTTCATGAAACTGAGAGGCTAATAAAAATCTTGAACTATCTCCACACACTAGACACTATGTCGAAATCGGAATCAAAATTCGACCCTTTTTTGAGCCCATTTTAACGGCATAGAAGTCCTACACTACACGTCGTAATCATTGCTACTAAATACTGTACTCTATATCAGTAGCGAGGTCGAGCAGGAGGTGTTGGTGTTTGCTGCGAAACGGGTTATCGCCCAAGAATCACCTAACATACGTTTGCGCTACCCACCATCCATCCACTAGCTGAGGTCAACCATTGCCATATTTAAGCCACCAATGTGCACTAAGACTGGTACTAATATGGTAGAACAGAGAGTCTTAGGCTGTCTCTCTGCTTCCACTATCAAATGCTCATCATCAGACCCGCAATAACTTCAAGGAACAAAGACGGTCACTAACTAACCTCACTAACCCACAACCCACAACCCACAGCTAAGGAGATTTCTTACCAGTAAAAGTACGCACCACACACCCAATTCGTCAAGACAGTACGATTTCATCAAGAAAAAAAAAGTGAAAATCGCATGGACAAAACCTCAAAAAAATTGCACCATGCATCTCGCAATCCCAACCCTCACCCTGGCCCTCGTAAAATCAATCATAGCCACCGCACCAACCGGTAACGGCCACGACAGTTGGAACATACACGACCCAAACGTAAATTTCGCACAAGACTCACACAGCATCTTCAGCACACCCCTTGATCAAGGATGGCGATCGCTCCCGTGGAACGACGTATGTAAGCATTCCAATCCAGGACTCAAACCACCAGGACACCCCGATCAGGATTTCCAGCCGTGGACGCAAATCGCCGAAGCGCATCGTAGGGTTACCACTCCCAGACTACCTACGAATTTGCAGGTTCCGTTGCCATTTCTGCCGGTGAAGAGGGAGGATGGCGTTCTCTTGAGGGATTTGAAGTGGGAGGAGTGGGGACAGAGAGGTCAGGCTATGATTGCTTTGCTCCGAGCTGCTGAGTATGCAGCTCAAGAAGATGATGCAAAGAGTGAAGCGATTCAAAAGAAGGAACTTCAGGAACGGGTTGAGTTGATGGAGTTGTATAATCATAAGGTTGTTTGTTATTACAGCTTCGATTTGTGCAACTCGACTGCGTATGCCATGGAGTTTACGCGCCAGAACTCGGCGGCCCCTATGGAGTTTCAGAAGATGCAGAGGTACATGGAGTTTTTGGTTGAGAAGGAGGGATTGTATCGATTGGGAAAGGCGATCCAGGTCGCTGTTCCTAATTCGCATGATCGTATGGAGAGTTTGACTCCGAAAATGATGGAGAAACTTGGTTGGGGGTTTGGTTGGTGGTCTGAAATGAAGTATACCAAAGGGAAAGGGAAAAAAAATAGGAAGAAGAACAAGAAGGAGAAGCCACCTGGAAGTTGGGAGTATCAGAAGTATCTGGAGAAGCCAATGTGGAATTGCCTCGAGAAGTGGAAGTTTGGGCATTCTTGTACGGAGTGTATCGATAAATTTATCAAGGGGGAATTTATGAAGGGGTGTTGAGGAGATTCCTGTCTTCTGCGCTTTGGTTGCTTGCTTGAGCAAGAACTCGAAGCTTCCTTTTCAATCACTCGAGGTCTTGTGGTTAAAGAGGCCTAGGAATAAGCGTCGATTCCTTGATTTGTGTTGCGTATTGTATTTCTTGAGGTTCTTCGCTGCCGGGCGAGTTGAAAGCAAATCCAAAGGCCATCCATCTGTTTCCACTACTACGAGAGAGATTAGGTAGGGTAAAGCTTTTAAGTTGGAATATATGCTGAATTCTGCGCCTCTGCTTCGGGACTGACCTGATACCTAAGTGAGAGAAGCACAAACGCAATACGTTGTACAAATGCCAACCAGTCAGTAGCCAACACATCGATCCGAGAATGTCATAGCCATTGTTTGCCTCCTTTCCTGAATACTGTTAGCAACTCGTCCACGCTTGCAAAGACTAACTAGCAAACCTGGAACACACATTCACCAAGTCACATGTCAGCAACCACGCCATAGGTAGGTATCTTTAGCTTCGATAAAGCGCTTGCTGTATTTGAACTGACAGCAGCTTGTGCGACAGGTAGGTTGTTCATTAACACACCAATACCTCAGTGTATATCTCCTGCTTTTGTATGTATAGTTATACCGCCAAAAGTTCCAAATTCTTTCTTGGCACACAGGTACTACGGGTGGTACCTGAAGATGCACATCTACCCTAGCAACAGTACAACCGACCCATCACATCACATCCCAGTGACATGTAACTTCGTACAGTACAATACAACACAATACAACACAATAGAATACAATACAATATAATATAACCCCGGATATGATATATGAATAGCATGGCACCCCATGACTCCCTCCAGCACAGTGAACCTAGAAGGATTTATTTACAGGGCACGCTGACCATCCATACACCTCGACGTATTACCTAGGTCCAGAGACAAAAACAAGCGATTGTCGTGTTCGGGTTGGGGGATGACATCACCATCTCCACCCATCTCATCCTCAATCTATCTGCCTTGGAAGATGCCCACTGGAAATCTCTCAGAAAAAGTAAAGTAAGCCTGGCAATTACGTTGAAATCATAGGTCTAACTAATCCTTGGTTTTTGCGCACACACGATAATATATATATATCTTGTGTCTCCTGCAATCTTTCTTATTTATTTTCTCTGTCTGTCTGTCTGTTGTTCTCCCTCTTCGTCTCCCCTCTCGTTTTCGTTTTCGCTTGTCGCTTTTCAAACGTTCAACATCAGATAAGCCTCTGTCTTAAGCTGTTATAATAAGCTTAAATTATATCTATCTATCCATTGAGCTTTGACCTGACCTCACTACTCACGGTCGGAGATCGATCTGGATCAATCGATCGAAAACTACTGTACGGATTGGATTAAATTGTCCAATCGTAAACGCGCAGGTTACCCTCAACAGAACGGCTGAATCCAGAAGCAGAAATTCCGATATCCAAAAAGAAAAAGAAAAAAAAATCAGCTCAATTAACCATCATGCAACTCTACGCCCTCCCCGCTGTCCTCCTAGCACTGCTCCCGGTAAATTTAGTTGTGGCAGCACCCGCGCCCACTCCCGCAGCAGGGGTAATAATGGCAGCACCCCACCACCCGATGATAACACCCAAAGCAACACTCGAAGACCGAACACCAACACGAGTCCAAGAACGCGGTATCATTAGCGATGTCATTAGCGATATCACCAGCGAACTCGACAGTTACGTGAGCCAGTTAGTCGGAACATATCCTGCATACATCGCAAGTGGAGTGGCCAATTTCTTTGAAGGATTCCCGACCGGCAGTGCAGTTGAGAGCAGTTTGGGAATCAGTGACAGCGGTGTATTAGCTGCGACGCCGACGCAAGTGCTGAATATCCCGTAAGCAGATCGAGTCGAAATAACCATCTTGATTAATTAAATAAAAATAAATAACTAATAGATGTTCTTTCTTGGTAGGTCATATGCGAATTGGACTGACGAAGGATGGAACCTGCGATTGCGTGGCAACGTCTACAAACAACCCAACATTTCCGAATCGAAACTCAATGATCTCGCCAACGTCTTCCTTGTGGGAACCTCAGTAGAAGACCTTCCTTCTTCGCAAGCAGACCAAGCCCGTAATCTAACCGCCGAGATCTTCGTTGTCCAGCAAGGTCACGTCAATGTCTCATTCCACCTCGAACCAGCAGCCAGTGCAGCTGGAGGAGCCCAAAACCTAACCCTCATAGGCGAGACAACCGATGAAGGCGACTTCGACCAATTCCAAATCCTCGCCAACGTATCTGGCCCAGGAGGGTATCTAGCACCAGGAAACACAACAACAAACATCCAACGCCTAAACGTCTACACAGACGGCACAGAAACCGGGAACGCAACCAGCTACCTCGTCCCAACAACCGGCCTCACAATAGTCTCAGACATCGACGACATCCTCCGCATAACCAAGATCTACGAGCCATCCGAAGGACTCCTAAACTCCTTCGCCAGACCCTTCACACCCTGGATGAACATGCCAGAACTCTACGCCAACTGGTCCGCCAGCATCCCCGACTTCCACTTCCACTACCTGACCACGACTCCCGAACAAGTAACCCGCAACTACATGGAATTCATCTACGCAACCTACCCCGCCGGCTCCTTCGACACGCGACCCCTCAACTTCAGCGACGTCTCCGCAACCCTCCACATCCGCAAATACCTGCTCGAGAAAGTCTTCCAGACGTTCCCCGACCGGAAATTCATCCTCATAGCCGATACCTCCAACGCAGACGTCATGAAGGATTACCCAGCCATGGCGACCGAATTCCCCGGTCAGGTCCAATGCATCTGGCTCCGGAACACGTCCGCAACCGACCCCGGTGATAAATTCCCCTACGACACCAGCGCCTTCGAAGCGTTGAATCAGAGCCAGTACATGTTCTTCCTCGTCCCGGACGACCTGAAGAATCTGGATATCGTCAATGGCGAATGCTATAATCGTTCCATTCCGCAGAATGTCACATTTAGTGAACAAGGATTGCCGTTCGGATTGAGTAAGAAGAGTGCCGCTGGACGATTAGCTGCTGGGAAGTCGCGTATTCTGAATATTGCTTTCATGGCTATGGTTGTGGTTGTTAGTGGTGGTATGCTAGCTGGTTTGTAATTTGTAATGGAATTATATGTGTTCAAAGTCATGACTTATGGGTTTATGGTCCTGGCGTTTATTGGCGGGTTGGGAATCGAAATGGAAAGAAGCGATCTTGGGCAGTAGATTGAGTGTACTGTGTATAGGTAACATAATTCTCAATGTAGCATTTGTATAACATGACTTGAATGTATAAATCATCAATAGCTCATTCTGTCCTATCTTCTCACATCCACTTTCTTGGTAAAAAGAAAGAATTCGACTAGATGTACACAGTGCAGCCTACCCTAAATCTCAACTACAATGGGACTGATGCAAGTTTGTTTGAAAGCCTCTGAGTTTCCTGTAGTATATGTAGGTAGAGTATGAGCATAGGTAGGTGATTGCAGGTTTGGCTTTCTTTCCCAGGAGGGGGGCTATCACTTTTATACGATTGTGTACATTCGTGACATTGTCATAGTCGGTTAGAATTGGTGATTTTGCAATTATTGCAGAGGCGTCCATTAGAAAATCGACTAAACGAACATATGGACAATGTTCTATTATCTACTACAGTCATGTTAGTACCCATTAATAGTAGAACAAAACAAGAAGATAGATAGAAAGGGCTAACTTATCTCCAAAAACAGGAGGGGTTGCCTCTTTAATTGTAAAGAGACAACCCAGGACTACCCACCACCAGGCCTGTCCTTGAATTCATTCAAAAAAAGAGAACAGCTCCCAGGCATTTTCATAGCTCAACACACCTTCCCCTCGATCCCATCATCATCCAAGAGCATAAACGTTACACAGCGGGATCCCAGAACAAACAAGCACTAAGCTTTGACACCAACTCGAGATGGGTCCCGTTCTAGACGCTAAGTAGAATTCATAACTCTTAAACGAAAAAGGAATAGAAAGTTAGCAGTGTGAACGGATAGGAAGTGCCTACCATAGCATCCAGTCAATTGCACTTTGTTTGTCCACCATCACTTTCCCATTCGTATTATATCATGATGACTTGATACCGTCTTTCCAGCACTACTGTCTGAGATCCAACAATACCAGGCAAGAATTCGACTAACAAAACCGAGCAGACATCCCAGTCAAACAAACAAGCTTCTCTCTGTTCGTAAGCAGTACCCTCTGAGATTAGTTTTTGTTTCCTTTGCACAGTAAGTGCAAGGCAGAGGCGGACAAAATACATCAACAAAAATCGCCGTCATCTCTACAAGAGAGGAAAGAGTGTACACTCATCGCACAGATAAGAGACGTGGTGTTGGCGCCCTCCATCACCAATGGACCCAGCCATTGGGAGAAAGTTGATGCGGATGATCGGGGTCACACTGCGTGACGATGCCGGAGGCTGGTGCCGTGGCAAAGGTCTTGTGAGCTAGCTATGAGCTTGGTGATATGAAGAGGTTGGAGACAATGGCTGCAATTCTCTTGGCAGAGTACTACAAGCTGAGACGGATACGGGGTCTTGCTGTTATGGAACCGCGCAATCCCATCCCTGAAGGTTCGATGAGAAGGACCCACTAAGCATAAAAAGCTTCTGGAGCATGGCAATTTGTCATAGCTTCTAGTTGCATAGAACTTGAAGAACCACCTCCTGCCTTGATGTTTCTGTTTGCAAGCATTGAAACCTCGCTGCAGATGCGAAATGCAAATGGTTCCGGCAAGTGGGATCAATGCTTTATCACAACCCGGAGGAAGTGGAAACACCAGCATGAGAGGTTTGTTTGTAGACATGGGAGAAATTGTGCTCAGCCTTCGCATCTTATGAGATCCCTCGGAGCGATGGCCCCCCAGAGTTTGCAGAGAAAGCGTTGATCGGTCCAAATAGCTGTTGGAAGACCCCAAAGACCACTTCTCAAAAAAGCGCCCGATCCTGTCACATTGTATCTCCCCTCATAACTTCCAACTAGGTCTCAACAAAGACAACCCATCATAATCAGAGTATACCGTCCAGCCGGAAACCCTGACGAGCGTCCTCACAGAGGCTCTTACCAGAATGGCTCATAGGAGAACCTGTTTTACCGTCTTTCGACATCTGGACTATCCCACCAGCTTTTCGACCCACGCGCTTCCTTCCATCGGTCAGCCTTTCGGCATCACAACAGCTCTCGGCAACGTGTATCTAATAGACTAGTAGGATGACTGCGACCACAAAGCTGAGAACCAACGAATACTTAGGGTTAAGTTCCGAGACCATGTTCGCAGTGCAAGCACTACGGTGCGAGCACATTCCTTTCGGAAAACGGGAATCGAAAAACTGTGGGGAGGGTGTGGTGCTTGGTTTGTAGAGCTCTTGGTGGGGAGCGAGAGAAGCCTGGAAGTCCAACATATTTGGGATGCCTGGTAGCGGTAGAGTGAGGTGGAAGACGTGTTCGGTGCTGCGAACTGGAGACTCAAACTTAGCATTGGCCTGGTAAAAAATCGAGATATAAAGTGAAATGTAGAAGATGAAGGCTGATCAACAGAGCATTGCAATTGGCCATTGGAGATGCTGTGGTTGGTGTTGATGATGATGAGGAAGAAGAGAGAAAGGAAAAGAAGGAGAGGAAGGAGGAGTTTGGAGACGCGACGCGAACCAAAGTTGACGCCAAAGTCCTATGCTGCACGTGTCAACGCACTAACCGAAATGGGCCAAGTCTTCAAGATCTTCGTGTACGACATAATCGACATCATGATTGACGACTGACTTCCTCCTTAACCGTTTCCCTCATATTGACTGACGGACCGGACATAATATTGAAGCCAATGATATGAGATGGTACTTAATGCGCAGTAATCGTTCAGCGACAATTTGACAGCCTTCACAACACTCATCTTGCGCCACCACACAACATCAACGCCATGGCACCTCTCGAGAAACCTTCAATGAGCAGTAGCCAGCCTCCTCTGCTAGACAAACTCCTTCAGTTTGGGCAGCTTGCATTTAATCCAGCCGAGCCAGAAGAGGCAAGGAGAGAAAACAAGCCTAAATTTGAGGAGCTTCTTCGAAGGTAAGAATTTAATGACACCACATTTGCAACATCGTCGTAAATGTGGTCTAACCAGGATAGCAGTACTGGCACGTTGGCTCTTATGCCAGCTCTGAATCTTCTGGTGCAGCCAAACAGAGTCAATCCTTGGCTGAGAGAGCCGCTTATTCGATGTTTGGCTTCTCTTCCACTTAGACCTGGTGGCGTTCAGCATACCATTGAATTTGTTCTCTCTGTTCATCCCAGCAGTGTGGGTGCAAACACTCCCACCAGTGCCGGAAGAGGCTCCAATATATCGCTAGAGGCGTTGAATGCTGCCTCAAAGCTTCTTTCAACACCACCAGTTGGGATATCACCCGAGAACTGGTTCTTTGGAATCGCGCCCCAGTTGCTATCTCTTCTGGATGGCGAAGGTGAGCCGGAGATGGATAGAGCTGCTGCATACATAATTGGCTTTGGTATCTTGGGCGGAAGAAAATTCGGCGCACCTGGCTAGTATTCGTTTCGCAATCTTAGCCTAATTTACTAACGAAATACAGGTTCTCCTGGATGGAAGGCTCTGGTGGAGCCGATCTTGCAGTCTATTGACCCCGCAGGTAAATCTGGTCTTTATGACCAGTTACATGTCCCTAGCTCACCAGAAGTCATTGTTACATCCTTGGGTGTCGCGGAAATCGTGGTCTCGTCCTCGGCAGTTGCGAAAGGCCTCTCAAGACTGACATCCCTTCTAACCTCCCATCCTCATCCATCCCTAACCAAAAGGCTTCTCCACCCTATTCTTCTTCCTCTGTGGTCACTGTCTTCATGGGACTCGGCCAATGCCACTTGCGAAGAAACTTACATCAAACCAGCGAGGAATCTATTAAAAACATTCCTCCAGCTGGCTTCTTCGGATCAAAAATTCGTTAATTCGAGGCCGAAGTCTTTAGATAGCATTCTCCACAATTTAATGTCCAAAGGAAGGATACAGTCATCTGCACTATCTTGGATATACAACTCTGCCCACGATGGCAGTATTCAGATTGAGGAGATATCGCCCGAGAGACAGCACCGGAATACAACCATCAATATGCAGGCTATAGACCATGCCACAAAAGAGTTTGCGAAGTTACTCGAGACTACAGCTGAAGTTGATGAAGTATCCCACATATTTTTGCAACTGTGCAATAAGTGGCTAATGACGAACGAAAAAGTCAACAAACTTGAAGTTATCACCAGGGTCGATCAGCAAGACAGCGAAGATGATGCACAGCAAAGGCTCATTGAGGCGAAGCTCATGCAGATAATGATGAACGATATCCCAGATAAGTTAGTTGGTGATTCAAAGCAAGTGCTTGAGCTTGTTAGCAAAGTGCTTCATAATTTCAATGCTTCAGATAGTACCGCAGGCGACGAGGAATTAGCAACGATTGCATTGAGTCTCCTCAACATAGTATTGACATCTACCAATTCACAACGCGGCCCAGAGGTTGACATATACTTCAAGTCGATTGAGTCTACTTTGAAAATCATCAGCAAGAAGAGTCAATTGGATATATCTTCAACCGCAAGAAACATGCTCCTTTTATTGAAATTTCGCAATGCCATTGACGAGCCAGTTCTGAAAGTAACTGCTGGACCAAGCGATCAGCAGTATGAGGATCGGAAAAGCTATAAATTGGCAATGTCGTATCTTACTTCGGTTGAATCGCCGCCACCGGTACGAGTCCAAGGGTTGGAACTTATTTCCAGATTGATTGAAGCAAACAGCTCAGTCATTGATGTCCCAGCTCTCTTGGTTCTTTTTTCGTCGCTGCTCCAAGATAGCGAAGAATACATATACCTTCGCGTAATTAAATCTTTCACGCAACTCTCCTTTCGGCATCCCAAGTCTGTCATGCGAGATCTCGTTGAACGGTATGTTGACGTTAACGAAGACCTTCAGCTTGATTCTAGATTAAGGCTCGGAGAGGCATTACTTCAGGTTATTAAGTCAAACCCACATGACTTGGAGGGAGATACAGCTCGTTTTGTCTGCGACGGTCTCATGTCTGTTGGTGGTCGACGTGGAAGGAGGCCAAAATCCGATGATGAGCAGAGGAAACGAGCTCGGGTGAAGAGAAAGCGCGACCAAGAAGCCGAAGAAGCCTGGGATGGACCTGTTCCACAATTGGACGAGGTCCTTGGTGACGAGATTTCGCAGGAGGATGAAGAACTGATGTCACAAATCGTGTCTGGATGGGAAAGCAAGCGGGGCATGGAAGACGTACGGATTCGCGCTTCTGCCATTTCAATTCTGGGCTCAACGATAGAGTTGAACGCGCCTGGAATTGGCTCTACAACTATAGCAACAGCCATCGACCTATGTATTCATATTATGACACTGGAGCCAGAACCTGAGAAAGGCATACTGCGAAGGTCTGCCATCCTGTTGATCATGAACCTGGCGATTGCGTTGGAAAATGCGCGTACCGAGGGACGAAAATTGGGCTTTGGATTCGTAGGACAGAGCCTCGATGATGTCCTGAGGATTCTGGGCTACATCGAAGGGACAGATAATGATGGGTTGGTTCGCCAACATGCAAAGGATGTTATCGAAAGCCTTCAAGCTTGGCAGATGAACTCCATTATCCCTTCAAACAATGGTGAAGCCGGATTAAACAAGTTGGCTGGCCTGTCAATCACACCTGGCGACTCGAATAGTGGACCAAGACCACGTATCGAGGAAATTGAGTGAGGTGCCTTGATGTCTACCCCAGGTGTGTTTGGGCATGGTGATGTAGTTCAAGGCTAAAGTATTGATGCATCTCCCTCATGGCGCAAAAAGAATGGTGCTGAAACTACGACAGGATTCATGTGGTCAACAATGCATGGTTTTAAGCTTACTATTGCTTTCTCCGTCGGAAACATGGGTGTTTATCCTGTTGGTTCAAATACGGGGTGATGAGACTTTTCGCCTTCCTACTTGTTGCTAGTTCAAGGTGGATAACGAAGTTTCATTACCACCAGGCATCAAAGCACTGGTCCCCTAAAGGCCTTTTTGACAAATCAAAGTAACTAACACGTGTTAATAGGAATCACAGTGATAAATCTGCCTGGGCTTTAGGATAGAAACGGCCCGATCCATAATTATTGTCATGTTGTTTCGATCCTGAATCTGCTGCGCCTGATGGATGAAGTTGATTGTCTACGGGTAGTTGACGATGTAAGCAAAACCAATTGGGAAGGTCATAAACATTCTCTCACGAATTCAGGTCGTAATACAGTAAGCGGAGTAGTTCGGTTTCGATTTGATTTTCCTTTCCTTGCAACTCCTCTAAGCTAGTTCTCATGAGAAGTCTATCTCATCTTACTGTTGTTTCCATCACATGCAATTGCTCTAGTATCAGGAGTTTCCTCCTAGGTATTATTGTAGGTTCTGTGCACTTCGAAGCGCTCATCCCTGGTGGTGTTCCTTGTCGTCTCCGAACTTTTGCGCAGCGATTGGAGAGCCGATGGTAACGCAACTAAATTACAGGGTAGGATGTACGGTCGTTCAAGCGGTTGATCCCCCATCATTTGACCAATGGGGTCGGCGGCACAGCCTAATTCGGTAAATATGACCGCTGTGGGGTAATCCTTCCAGCGCCCAAGCTTCTCTGCTTCGTTCTCTCAACCGCGGTTCAAAATTGGGATCTGCAGCATGCCCGTGTAGTCCGTAGTCCGGTACTCGTTGTGCTTATTACTCTATTACCTTACCTGGGTTTTTACGAATTGTACGAGCCAAAAGGAACTTTCGGCTTTGCTGCCTGAGGCTTGCTACACACCAAGAGACTGGTTGGTGGACTGGTCGAAAATGAATCACTTCTCTCTATTCGCAGTTACCCCCATTGCATATTTTGCGAGTCAGCAGGACAATGAGCAACGTAACAATGTACCTTCAAGCTCCTACGCATTTATGTCATGCTCTACTGGTGGCTGCCGGCATGCACAAGGGACGGTTTCTTACCGTTCCGCTACGCAAGTCATTGGTGTTGCTTGTACGACAACCATTTCTTCCCTAGCCCTTACAACTTTTGACTATTTTTGACGAATGGGAGAATTTGCCCCTACATCTGAGACTGCGGGGAAGGCTGTGCGGAGGGCGCGTCCATTGATATTCAGGATGGTGGTTGTCCAAACTCAAAAAGTACTTGCTGCAAAGTCATATAAAGATCTATCCGATGTACTCCTCATCTGTTCTTTTGACAAGCTAGTCAGCCGCCGCCTGCTCCGTCTATCCTCCTTCTTTTCTTCCGTGTCTTGAGTGACCTTGCCTTACCTTGCCTTACCTTGCCCATAATGTTATTCACGCCTTACGTTCTATCTTCTTTGCTTGGCCTGGCCCTGGCTTCACCTATTCCTAATCCTGAACTTGAGGAGAGAGAGACAACACTCAACCTTCTCATCGCTACCATCCTCGCAGACATCCCAGGTGCTGTGGGTGATATCAATGACATTACGGGAGTTTTGACAGCAGCAATGCAGCTCATTGCATCCGCCGCCGGGGTTCAGACGACCTACAATGAACTTGGTGGTGCTTGTACTGGATACACGGTAATCTTTGCACGCGGCACCAGTGAGCCCGGAAATGTTGGCGTATTAGCTGGTCCTCCTCTATTCGATGCTCTTGATGAGAAGGTGGATTCATCGGACATTACTATTCAAGGTGTCAATGACTACACCGCTTCTGTAGAGGGCTACTTGGAAGGTGGAGATCCAAGTGGCAGTGCCGAAATGTAAGAACACACCCTGTCAACCTCGCATTGTACACTCAACTAAAAAACACCAGGGCATCTCAAATTAAATCGGCTCTCGCCAGCTGTCCCAGCACCAAGCTCGTGGCGGCTGGTTATTCGCAAGGTGGTCAACTTGTCCACAACGCAATTGCTTCATTACCTGCAGCTACGGCTGGGGCCATCAGCAAAGTCGTTATTTTCGGCGACCCAGGTAAGTTGAAAAGATGTCAGAAAGCCAGACTCTAATATACTAACCAACAATAGACTCTACAACTGCCATTGCAAATGTAGACTCATCAAAAGTCCTGATTATATGCCATTCTGGCGATAATATCTGTTCTAATGGCGACCTCGTTTTGTTGCCGCATCTCACTTATGCCGAGAATGCTGAGCAGGCGGCGGCTTTCATTGTGGCATAATGATGTGCTATGAAAGGCGGCACGGGGAGTAAGAAGGTTT
The DNA here is from genome assembly GCA_022190145.1 of Pezicula rhizophila. NCBI lineage: Eukaryota > Fungi > Ascomycota > Leotiomycetes > Helotiales > Dermateaceae > Pezicula > Pezicula rhizophila. The sequence goes on from JAJONI010000279.1 coordinate 24,075, forward strand.
CAGAAGGTGCAACTATGATATTTCAATCGGGGACTTCACATTCTCGGTATATTTTTTCATATCTGAAGGAGCTAAGGTACTCACTCAATCACTCATTCAGTCATTCACTCATTCACTCAATGTGCTGTATATAATGAAGGAATGCTGGCATGACATGTTTGAGATATTCTTCGTATTCGCCACTGATCTTGCCACCAACTGAAAAAAAAATGTACTACCGTACTGTGATGCTGTCGCCTCGATAGAATATATATAGATATGTATGTATATGTATGTATATGTATGTATGTATGTATGTAGTTTGTAACTGGGAACATATTTCCCAAATTCCAACTCGATCGCCTGCCCGGATCTACGCCAAGATATTATTCGCCGAGGAATTGCGTTATGTTCCCCAGACATGCCCCTGAATAAACCCGAACGGCCCCTGTAAAAAGAAACATGGAATGATGTGATAGGACCCCACCATCGCGTTACTGTCCCATTGCGTTTCCCTCTCCACTAATTAACCCCGAAAAGATAAGGGGGATCGCTGCGGGCATCTCACCAGGAATGGACTTTGTTGATTTCTTTTTGGGGCTTTGAGCCGCAGCTGGAGCAAAAAACAACATCCGACGACGGCGGCGGGGGTTTGGTACAGTACGAATAATGAGCTTCCAGGAGGCGCAACACGAGCTTGTTGAGCCAATACCAGTACTTCCAAAAGAGAAGTCGCCTAAGGGATGCTTCAATGCCGTTCCAGCTATCGTGGTATGTGTAACCCGCTTGTCATAGCGCCCCAACGCAATGATGCACTGCAATGCAAACATGTGTTAATTCAAGCCTCTTCTCAATCAAAGTTGGGCTACAAACACCTGCCAAGAGTCCTACTCGCTTTATTCATCCTCGCTCTCGTCGCTCTCTTAGCGACCGTTGTTCCTCTAGAAGTCATATCGCACCGCTCACGACACCCAACAGCTCAAACCATTATCTTCGACCCTATTTCCCCCCCTTCCTTCCCATTAGCTGTCAGGAATCCCTATGTCTCGGCTTGGATGCCAGGAAACCTCGTGGATATCCTTCCACGAGCTGAAGTCCAGTTTTGGGCTGGTCAGTATCTTACTTGGAGTATTGCTGCTAGAGTCGATGGTGTGGCTTTTAATTTGCTCGGAGTTCCTAATCCTACTAATGGGACTAAGGATGCTACTGTCACTCATGCCCAGTATACATCGACGCATTCCATCTTTACTCTGCAAGCCGGTGCTGCAACCTTTAAATTGGATTTCTTATCGCCTGTTTCGCCGTCAAATTATCTTCGCCAATCATTACCGTTCAGTAAGTTTATTACGACCCTCTGATGTTGAGTTTTGGTTGATAGGTAATACTAGGTTATGTCACAATCAATGCAACCACTAGCTCGGCAACCAGTATTCAGATATTCTCCGATATAGATGATACTTGGACCGGCCAATCAGTCAACAGCTCATGGACTCTCAATACCGCATCCAATGCTTCAATCTTCTCCATCAAAGCAAACAACGTAGCGACCTACTCCCAGAATTCCATGGACCAAGCACTTTGGGGAGAGGTGATTTTTGCCTCTCGAAACATTTCCTCAAATGTAACTCTTCAAACTGGACCACAGCTCACCGTTCGCGGACAATTTGCAACTCAAGGAAATCTAACAGGCGAAATTCCTGACTGGACACCTGGTGGAATTACTGGTGAAGGAGGCGTAGTTGGAATTGCCCACGATCTCGGACTAGTAGCAGGCGAAGCATCAGTCCAATACGCAATAGGTTACGTCCGAGAAGAAGCAATCAACTATCTAGGAACACCATATACAGGATATTACCGAGCAACCTATCCCAATACCATAGATGCTCTAACCCATTTCTTCGACGACTACGAAGCAGCCTACGCCGAGTCCCTCATAGTAGATTCCACAATATCAAGCAAATCAATAAACATAGCCGGGCAAAATTACTCCGACATAGTAACCCTCTCCCTCCGACAAGCCTACGGCGGCCTTGAACTAACAATCCCAAATGACACCCTGGACACAAGCTCAATCCTCGCCTTCATAAAAGAAATCTCATCTGACGGAAACGTAAACACAGTGGACGTAATATTCCCAGCCTTCCCCATGTACTATGCCATAGACCCCGAATACATCCGACTCCTCCTTGAACCAATAATGCAATACCTAGCCGCAGGACGCTGGCCACAGAACTACGTAATCCATGACATAGGAAGCGATTACCCCAACGCAACAGGCCATGACGATGGGAAGGCCGAAGCAATGCCAATAGAAGAAACAGGAAATCTCCTCATTCTTATCTACGCCTACACACTCGCAACAAACAATACAAGGTGGGTAGCAAACTACACATCACTCCTACAAGGCTACGCCGACTATTTAGTCTCCAACAGTCTAGACATAGCCAAGCAACTATCCACAAACGACGCAGCAGGGCCTCTACGAAACGAAACAAATCTAGCCGTAAAAGCGGCAATCGGATTAAAAGCATTCGGAGCCTTAACAGGCCTTTCAAATTATTCTTCAATAGGAGATTCACACGCCAATATCCTCTATAACCAAGGACTCGCAACCGATAAAAATAAAACCCATTTCACACTAACATACCCCAATAATACAAGTTCCTGGAAAGTAACCTTCAACCTCTATCCCGACCTCCTCTTAAACCTAAGCACATTCCCACGATCAGCCTACGATATGGAATCGTCTTTCTATCCAACCGTAAGAAGAGAAGGAGGAGTCGGACTCGATAATAGACAATGGTGGGCTAAAACGGATTGGAATCTTTGGGCTGCAGGGACTAGTGGGAATGAAACTAGAAGCATGTTTGTGAATGACGTTTGGAGTATGATGACCTATGGATTGAATACTTGGCCTTTTAGCGATAGGTATATTGTTAGTGATGACGGAGAGGAGGAGGGAATGAGGGTTTGGGGTGAGTGGGCTCTTAGGGCTAGACCTACTGTTGGAGGACATTTTTCGCTGTTGGCGTTGGAAGGGGCGAGGTACCTTGCGTGGGAGGATGAGGCGACGGGTGGGGTTGGCGGATAATGGGTGATTGGAGGAATGAGAGGGTGATATAGTCGGCCTAGATAGATAGATACATAGCTTTATACATATGAACGGAGTACAAGACACCCCGATAGCTTAACGGCGTCTTATTTCGTGCGTCGTTAGGGCCCGGGGACCGCCCTAGGCCATTTATTCTCCGCCCGCTCGCTCGCTCCCTACGGCATACAACACGGAAGCCGCGTAAGCTTATCTAGTGTGATATATACTAGACACCTGGATTATCGTTGCCATCTCCCACAGTCGCTATCACAGCTACAGTTATCCAATACGATATTTGATATTAAAATCTATCAACTCTAGAACTCCAGAGGAACCACTGAGATGGCCAGAACATCGAGGAGTTAGGAGAGAAAGGTGACTTAGTGAGTGATCACGCAGCTATTCTCTAGTATGCCATTTGGATTCTGAGGCCTATGCGGTGAAGCGAAGTTCAAGAAGGCATAGTTAGTTGTATTTTAAACAGTTTCTGGGAGTATGGGCACACGGTGACTTTATCAAGAAGAGAAGAGAAGAACTTAGTTAGACTTAGCGGCGGGTACGTGTATGAGGTCCTTGGTCATAGCGATGAAGGTCTTCATCCTGGTGGTAACTGCAATTTTTAGTCTTTCTAATCTTGTTGATACGTATAATCTACACAGGTACTTCGTACCGGTATTCGATTCGGCACAGCAGAGCTGTACGCCGTACTTGGTAAGCTGATAACCGTTGCCAGCTTTCAGCCTCTAAAGCTGGCCCGGTTGAGGGTTGAGTGTTTTGGTGAACTCTTGTAGCGCCGCTATGTTAGCGTCCGTCTGTGACGGCGCGTACACTTGAGAACGCTCTTGACAACTTTTGGACTACAACCAACCTAGTTAAATCTGGTAGTCTGGATGAAAATATGATCTTGCCACTAGCGGATAAGTCGCTGTTCGAAGAATTATAATATAAAGTCTTCCTACAGCGTCAGCAGTTTCACACCTCCCCATCACCTCAGCTTTCCGTTCATCACTGACCCGACACCAGTTGACAACACAAAAGGCCAAAATCAACAGATCTTTGGAAGACTCGCAGTACTTAACCTCGACCGTCTCACCGTAGTCATGGCTCCCGGTCCCATCTCGACGCGTGTGATGATTATTTCCGACACGCATGAGCACTCCTTAGATGGAACCGCGATGCCTGAAGTCGATGTCCTTCTCCACACTGGAGATTTAACCAACTTTGGAGACCTAGAATCATTAAAGGAATCTGTTAAGATGCTAGGGACTATTGAAGCAGAGCTGAAGTTGGTAATCGCAGGTAACCACGACATCTCCCTCGACGCTACTCCGCGCATTGAGAACATGGCCGATGAGGAGTACACCAAATATCATGAAGCGGCTCTCGAAATCATGACCGGCCCATTATCAAAAGAGGCCGGGATTACCTACCTCCAGGAAGGAACTTACACGTTTACCCTCAGCAACGGTGCCACCTTCAGAGTTTACGCTTCACCATACACCCTAGGGTCAGGTAGCTGGGCCTTTCCGTATAAACCTCACGAGGATCGGTTCAACGACGCCACACAAACCAACCAAACCTCCATTGCGACGAATCCGATTCCATCCGGTGTCGACATCGTCATGACTCACGGCCCTCCGCACTCAATCCTCGATCAAGTCGACGGCCAGAACCTAGGTTGCCCTAATCTCCTCCGCGCCGTGAGTCGAACCAGGCCACTTATGCACTGCTTCGGTCACATCCACGAGGGCCATGGTGCCAACATCATTACCTGGAAACCAGACGGCAGCGTGAAGGACCCATCATCAGCAACACCGTTGGAGACGGAACAAATCAATGAGTATCCGTTCACGAACGAATGGGCTATCGAATCTGGACAGCAGACTCTTATGGTTAACGCTGCTATTATGATGAATACCTCTACAGGTATGAGACCGAATTATAAGCCTTTCATTGTAGCACTGAATCTCCCCTGTCGATGAGACTAGTAGGATTGGCAATAATCCCCTAGCTGCCTTAGAATAGTCGGAGCCTTGACTGCTCTGGGAATGGGAAGGAGACATTTTCTGAGAGGACATTTTAGACGGGATATGGATTGTAAAGTTTGGGGTGGAAGATTGGTGTTGCTAATGATATGGCAATATGCTATAATACAAGGGTGCCGATATCGCTAGTATACTGTAATATTGTTTACAGGTTTTAGTAATGTCCTACACTAAGTCTCTAATTAGTTTAAACTACGTATACTAAGCTAGGAAACCGTTATTCTATCCCCTAAATTATAAACTTA